>PISX010009463.1:62092-75737 GCA_004024625.1 Mellivora capensis
GTCCCCCAGTGGGTGTCACTGGAGGGTTGAGGTCCCCCAGTGGGTGTCACTGGAGGGTTGAGGTCCCCCAGTGGGTGTCACTGGAGGGTTGAGGTCCCCCAGTGGGTGTCACTGGAGGGTTGAGGTCCCCCAGTGGGTGTCACTGGAGGGTTGAGGTCCCCCAGTGGGTGTCACTGGAGGGTTGAGGTCCCCCAGTGGGTGTCACTGGAGGGTTGAGGAATCGTGGCTCTGCTCAGAATCCCCCCAGACTTTTCCCCCATTGGTCCACAATGGGCTCTGAGATTCCTGCCACCACTCACTGAAGCTGAAGCATCTAAGTAGGACATATCCCCTTTAAGGTATCTCTCCTGGGAAGAGACACACACCATCTCTTAAGTAAAGATAAACCAATCAGATCCCAAGCAGAAACTTGGAATCTTATCCCAAGTTCTTATCCCAAGAAGATAAGTAAAACTCCTGAAATTAAAGTCTGGGGCAAAGCCATTGGGAAGATGCTTAGAATATTCTGGGAGCCCTGGACGAGTCCTCTGGGGCAGTCTGCTCATGGGAGAGGGGAGCCTCCACTGCATCTCTCCCAGCCTCTTGGCTGCACCACTGTGGTGCACAGAATGCATGAAGCAGATAACTTCTGATCTGTCTCACAATCCCAGTAGGGATGCTCGCTACCATTTCAAGGTGTAGGGAGACTAAGGGACAGGAGGAGGAGGAGCCAGGATCTGAGAGCAGCATTGTCTGGCTTTATTGCCATAATATAACTACTATTAGGGGTACATAGTGGATTGAATAGTGTCTTCCCCCAAGTTCAGGTCCACCCAGAACCTCAGAATGTGACCTTAGCTGGAAACGGGTTCTTTGTAGATGTCATAAGCTACCCTAAAATGGGATCATACTGGATCAGGGTGGGCCCTAAGTCCGGTGACTGGTGTCTTTGTAAGAGAAAGGAGAGGAGAATCAGACACCCAGACACATCCTTACAGGGAAGGCCATATGATGATGGAGGCAGGAATCGAACACTGCAGTGTAACCAGCCACAGCTCCCAAGGATTGCTGGCAGCCACGGGAAGCTAGGAAGAGACAAAGAAGTATTCTTCCCTAGAGACTTTAGAACATGGCCCCACCAACAATGTACTTAGGACTTCTAGTCTCCAGAACTGTAAGGGAATAAATTTCTGTGGTAATAAGACACCGGGTTGGTGGTTCTTTGTTATGGCTGCCCTGGGAAACCAATATAGATTTCCCCAAATGGACACAAGCCCATGTGTTCCATGTAATTGTTATAAGGATTTTTAATCACACAGTTTACAGCCCAGGACACCAAATAAACATTTTCCAACCAGAACCCCCCACTATAATCCTTTTCTTTCTTGTTTCCTTCAGGTCTAGGGCCCTTTATATCAGGGTTCACATTTTTCTTATAAAGATTTTATTTATTTATTCAAGAGAGTGCAAGAGAGCATGAGCAGAAGAAAAGGGGCAGAAGCAGACTCTCCGATGAGCAGGGAGCCCGATGCAGGGCTCGATCCCAGGACCCTGAGATTATAACCTGAGCCAAAGGCAGATGCTTAAACAATTGAGTCACCCAGATACCCCTAGGGTTCACATTTTTACCCACCTCAAGGAGGGTAAGCTCACCCACCTGGGCGAGTGAGAGATTCTGTCTCAGACCACATGCTTCCTTTCCTCCACCTGATTTCCAGCATCCTACATCTCTTCTTACCTGACCAGGTGAGTCCTACCTAAGATGCCCCATGCTGGGTACCACACATACCAACTGCCCAGGTATTCCTGGCCTGTGAGAGCCATGTTTCCAACTCATAGTGGCATGTATACAGGTTGTGAGATTTTATTCAAAGGGAACCACATTCTTTCATCTTATCCATGGGGTATTTCCTAAATCACATTCATACTACCAAGTTTGTGGACATCACCAAAGAGAAACAGATCCTTTCCTTTCCTTTCCTTTCTTTTCCTTTCCTTTTCCTTCCTTCCTTCCTTTCTCTCTCTCTCTCTTTCTTTCTCTTCATATTTTCTTTAAAAATTCCAGTGGGCTGCTTTCTTCCATGGAGCTCCAAAAAATGGCTGTCTAACTATTGTTCTTGGTAGATCTTGTTCCAGCAAGTTCTGCATCCACTTAACTTTATGAATTTGGGTTCTGTGGTTTGGATCCCGACCCTGCTCCCCTACCACCCTCTTCCCAATTTAAAGCCTTCTAATCTAGGATTTTAGACAAAGTTGGGGGTTGGGGGTAGGGGGTGGTGAAGCAAAATGTTATATTATATTCTTTGTCTCTTGCTGCCCCCTGCTGGGCAAATCATTTTCTTTTTGTTTCCTTTTCTTTTCTTTTCTTTTTTTTTTTTTTGTTGTTGTTTTTTTCTCTTTTGGTTTGTTTTTAACTAAGGAAATGAACTGAACAGGTTCCCAGGGATGGATGTGTGAGGGAGAAGCAAAGTGTCTTAGAAGGAGGGAGAGGGCTAGACAATCTCCCTTATTTGAGATTCTT
The DNA here is from genome assembly GCA_004024625.1 of Mellivora capensis. Taxonomy (NCBI): domain Eukaryota; kingdom Metazoa; phylum Chordata; class Mammalia; order Carnivora; family Mustelidae; genus Mellivora; species Mellivora capensis. The sequence goes on from PISX010009463.1 coordinate 64,593, forward strand.
AGTTTACTTTTTAAAAAATGAGAAAATGGTAACTGATATTTAAAACATGTTTGTATTTAAACGCTTAGTATTTTAAAACACATGCAAATACAATATACTATAATTGTGTTTCTATGGAAGGATCATATTTGTAAAAGTATCAATTCATAGTATGGTGGTAGTTGGCCTAGTGATGGGACGTAGTATAGTTTTCTATTAATGTATTAGTGTATCCTGGTCTGTGACTACATCTGACCCTGCATTTGGGATGATTGGCAAGGCCATTCTCCACAATGAGGTGAGACAGAAAGGCCTTCCCTCCCATCCCCCACCCCCCAGTGATAGTGCTGAGGGAGACTGGCTCTCTGGGAACCTCCAGTGAAGGGTGAGTGAGAGGAGGCAAGGGAAGGGGGAGGTGGGGAGGGCAGAGTTGCCCTCCACCCCAGTCTTCCCAATAACCCACACGCAAGGTGAAATGTTGTGCGCCCTTTCCCTTGGATGCCATGTTTGTTAGAAAAATTCTCTTGGGGGTAGGAAGGCCTCCAAAGTGTTTCTCTGGGGTGTTTAGGGCTTCTCTGGGATGGCTCATTATAGCCAGGCCCTGTCTCACTTTTGAGGGCCACCAGAAGAGCCAGGCCCTGATCCCAAAACTTGACTGCAAGAGTGGAGGAAAAGCCACTGAGACAATTCCAGTGTTGGCTGCCCAGCAGGAGAAAGCTGGGGTCTCCCTCTGCTTCCAACACCTGAGGGAACAAGAATTTCTCTTCAGGTTTCAGACCTTGGACCTCACCATGGAGTCTTGGGAAAGGGCTCTTGGGAAAATACAGTTTCTTACCAGCAGGGGCTTGGTCACCATGCTGGCTGTGTATACTCGGAATCATCCTGCTTCTGGGTCTCTTCCACTCGGCTTCCCTTCCCTACCATTCATGGCCCTGAAAGAGAGTATGGTTAACAATATCATTCATTTCTTTTTCACCCCAAGTCTTTTGCAATAAGCTTTATCATTTAAATTAGTAGGTCCAGATGCTGGGATACTGAAAAAGAAGGAGATTTAAGTTGATTTGAAGGAACTAATGGAAATAAGCATTCCTAGTTCCCTTCCTACTTGAGTTTGTGGGTTAGAAGTCACACACACGTATACATTTGCCCAGACATCTCTGGTATCATTGGTGCCTCCAACACTGAACCTTCCTCCAGACCTTCTATCTCCTAACTTCCCCAGTTGTGAGCAACTGAGAGTAAGGGCTTAACATGTTTATCGCAATTTCCCATTGCTGCAACATCTCTGTGCAAAAGCAGTGTACTTATCTCTTGGGACAGAGGGGCAGGCAGCTCAGGTGTTGTCATATTCGGGTGGTGGGTCCCCTGTGGCATGAGGGTGTACTAATCATGCCCATTAGAATCACACATCAGTCTGGGATGAATGGCAGATAAACCCAGTCTTTCAGTATAAATAGTTTGAGTTGAGAGAAGGTTACCATGGACTCTGTGTATGTGGAGACTTACTCTTTTTCCTTCCCCCATCAGCATGTGAGCTCCAGAAAAACATGTCTTGCTTACCACAGAACCCAATGCTCACATGGTGGTCTAGTAAGCACTCGATAAATATTTGTTGATGGGTTCCTTGTCTCTGGTCAACTGCTACCAAACCCAATACTTTTTCCATGCTGCCATCAGGACAATCTTCAAACTCAAATCTGGTCAAGACCTTCCCTACTGAAGACCCTTCAATGACTCCTCAGTTATCAAGGGCAACCCAAAGGCCCTTAAGGAAGCTAACTCACATCTTGCTTTCTGGCCATGCTTTCCGGCTCCCCGCCCTTCACTAGCCTGTTCCCTCAGCCTGGGATTCTCTTCACCCTCCTTGGCCAGTGATAAGGCTGTCAGGTCTCAGCCCAGTGATAACTCCCACTGAGAAGCCCCCAGGGTGACACCAATCACATCCTACTGCAATTATTATTCTGTACCCCACTAGAAGATGGTCTGTGCCAACCTCATCCACCGTTACATCCCTTCCAAACTAAAGCAGTACTGATCACATAATTGGTAGACAGTGAATATGATGGTATCCTTATAGCAGGGGTAAGCAGGACTCCAGGGGCTTCCATCATGGAATGAAGATAGTCACCTCTTATTCTTTGACTGGTCAGGAGTGGCAAACAGGTTTTAAATTTAGGTATTCGCCAGTTGGAAGACTTCATTTATGCAATGTCTCTGTGCCTTAGTTACTATCGGTACCATGATTGCATATGGATAACATGAGGGGAAGTCCTCATCTCAGGACCTGGCAATTAGTGCTGAATTTGCATTTATTACCTGCTTAATTAATGTTGTTTGTGATTTTATCATTACTTCTGGGACCTCTGGCATTCTGTGTTCTTCACTTCTAAGTTGCTATGATCTCCTCTAAGGGCTTCCACTACAGAAGATGTGCTGTAAACATTTCTCTCTTTTTTTTCATTCTTTTAAAAAAATTATTTATTTCTTTGCGAGAGAGAGCATGAGCGGGGTGGGGAGGGGCAGAGGGAGAAGAAGGGCTCGATCTCAGGACTCTAGGATCATGATGTGAGCCAAAGGCAGATGCTTAATCAACTGAACCACCCAAGTACCCCTCTTCTTTTTCGGCTAGTCCCTTCATAGGCCCTTCAGGGAAGGGTGTTGGCTACGATTCACAATGCTATCTTAAAAATAACAAATAGGAGCATATTATGTACAGAATAGATGTCTTCTAGGATTCTTAATTACCCACTTTCTTATATGACGTCCTGAAATCCGGATGCTCCTTTTTATTTTGAATGTTGGAGAAGGGGCATTGTGATGAAAGTTTACCCAACCTCCCCTCTCAAGTCTTTTTTTTTTTTTTTTTTTGAGGGTTCCTTGTTCAGGATTGGACAGAAAAAAAAAAAAAAGAAATTTGATGAGAAAATCCTTCTCTGTGCTTGCAAGTCGCCAGTGGATGGCTGTATTTGGAAGCCCTCCAGGTGCCCATCGCCATAATGATGATCATAGCCATAATAAAATTAACAACCATAAAACCATGTATTGATGGGACTTGTTACTACAGGATTAAAATTTCTATTCTCATCTCATTGCCAGGAAGTGGCAGAAGCTGACTTTGAAAGTACATCCAATCTTCTGTTACACAGAAAAGGTCACAGGATAACCTTTCCTCACTGAGGACTCTAGGGGTTTTTGCTAAGCAATGCAGGACCTCATTTAGGTCTTTCCTGGTCAACCACCAATTTCTTCCTGTCCCTTAGATCCAGGAGTGCTGCTAGGGACCGGCCATAGTCACCTCATGGAGTTATGTGTACGTCCATGAGAGTGGACATGTGTGTGGGTGTGTGCATTTGCGTACATGCATGTAAGTGTGTATTTGCTATGGTTCAAGTCTCAGGTTGTATTCTATATGCTAAGCATCCCTCTTCTTTTCTTTTTTTAAAATTTAATTTAATTTTTTTGTGTGTGTGTGTGTGTGTGTGTTCCGAAATTCACTATTTAAGCACCTCACCCAATGTTCCATGCAATACCCTTATTTTCTTTTTAGTTCAACGTTTCCAAAATTAAATTAGTCTGGTTAAATAAACATAATGAAATAGATACTTCAGGCTTTAAAAAAATGGATTCACCCTAAACTTGAGTGGGGGGAATAGAGTGGGTTTGGCAGCTGGACTTTGGGACACAGAAAATTCTCTCTACGCAGAAACTGGTATGATGACCTCTTTGTTGCGAGAGTACAAAGTAAGCTTTAAAGATGCCTACATGACAGCCTGAGTGTGATTTAGCCCATTGATTCTCAGACCCAAGTGTGCAATGAAGCCACCTGGAGGGCTGTTGTGTGGGGGTGACAAACACTCCCTAACATTTCTTTTTTTTTTTAAAGATTTTATTTATTTATTTGACAGAGATCACAAGTAGGCAGAGAGGCAGGCAGAGAGAGAGGAGGAAGCAGGCTCCCTGCTGAGCAGAGAGCCTGACATGGGGCTCCATCCCAGGACCCTGGGATCATGACCTGAGCCGAAGACAGAGGCTTTAACTCACTGAGCCATCCAGGCGCCCCCTCCCTAGCATTTCTGATTCAATCTGGGGGCAGCTCAAGAACCTACATTTCTACCAAGCTCTCAGGTGACACTAGTCTGGGAGGTACTTTTAGAACCACTGATGAGACCATATGCTCGGAGACTTGGCCACATAAAAATGAATGATGTCCACATACCCCCATCCCTGGCCCCGGGGACTCATTAAATTTGATTGAGATTAAATTAGAGATTTTAAATCTCCCCAGATGATTGTAATATGCGGCAAAACTTAAGAACCACTGACATGGGAACAAAAACTCACATGAAGAACAGTGAGGGTATTAGAATCCCAGAGTATGGGAAGTGGTGACCAGCTCCTTCAGATGACCTCCGTCCTGGACGGTGACACAAGGGTGGGCAAAGGATGCGCTTGTGCTCGGAGTCTCAAAGGGCATGACTTGTCAGCAGCAAATTTGTCGGGCAGTACTAAGCACTTGCACCTCTCATGTTTCTTAGAATGTAAAGAAGCTTGTTGCTAACTACACAGAGAGAGTTTAGTTAGAAGATATGGGGTGATTTGAGGCTAAGTTTCCCGCAGCAGGGCACAAAACCATGCCTAGGATGGTCTGATAAGGAAACACCAATGACTGCCCCACTAGACGTGGGCAGAACCACTGGGGCCACAGCCCTACCAGGAACTTGACCTCTGGCCCCTCTGGAAGCCAGACACCTCCCTGCAGCCAATAGACCAATACCAGTAGACCAATACCAGTCTACCAATAGACCAGATACCCCGAAGCATAAGTCTTACCTGAGGGAGCCTGATGAGAGGAACCCCCGTCACAGTCTGGCCTTGGTGGTTATGGAAACCTTGGCATGCTGGTTCCTACTGAACCTGGCCGTGGAAGTCAAGGAATTCCTCCAAATAGCATGAAGTTCTCCCGCAGCCAGGGAAGGTGACAGGGTGTGAGTATGGCACCTCAGACCCAGGGCTCCTGTGTTTTTCTTTTCTGAACTGCCATGACCTTGCCCAGGAGTGTCCTCTGCCCCACGTGAAGCTGTGAAACCTGGTTATCTCCATTCTTTCCATCCTCTGTTCCCATCACGGATGGATTTTATTGCCAATCGCTGCTCTTTTCAAAGAGCACACGTGTAATGACAGCATGAAGGGAAAGAACCTCAGTATTTGTCTCATGTGAAATGCCTCCTCCTTGGCTGGATGAAAGGAGACGAATGGACTAAACGTTCTGGAGTGTTGCTCACACGCAGATTCCCACACAAGGAAAGTCAAGGGCAGAGTCATTAGGAGGGCTGCTGCCTATTCTGAACTCCTGATACAAACCAGAAAAGGGGTTTTGACAACCCAAATGGAGTCAGAACCTGTCTAACTGCTTGAGTCGTGGCCACAGGGTAGCATGGCCGTCCTTGGACATGACAGTCCATGGGTGGTGTTCAGCGTGCAAATTCTATTTGTTCTCCAGAAGCCACCTGCATGAGCAACTTGAACACAGGGTCATTCATTGTCATCCTTAGGCCTGGTGAGAGTAGCAACACTCATGAGTAGGGCTCTGCCCTGTCCTCTGTCCTGCTTATTCCCTCCAGTACCCGAGCTGGCACTTCCATGAGTCCTGTTTGCCTATAAAGAAGCCCAAGGTGGAAAGGATAAGGTACTTTCCCAAGTTCAGGGACAAAATGATTCAAACCCTAGCTGACTCCAGAGCCATTACTGTTTATTTCGCCATAAAAAATAATTGAGTATGTTTTATTTTGATTATATGAATTGTATATTTATAAATATTGTGAAAATTCAAACAATACAAGAAAATGTAAGGGAAAAGATCAAATTCACCCTGAAATCCCATCACCCTGAGATTACAAACACCATATTTTGGTAAGTATTCTTTCATGTATCAGTTTATAGACACACACACACACACACACACACACGCAGGCACATACAATGTTGGGCCAATGAATCCTTACATGAATGTTGGTTCATGAAGCTCTTGCTTGTTTGCTGGTCAGTACAGCTCAGCCTAATCCTGTTTCCTTATTGAAGTTATGATTGTGGGTGAAAAGAAGGTTTGCCCTAGGTAGATAGAGCCCTTTGCCGTGGCCTGCCTTGTTGCTGTGTAAGGAATGGCCAGTACGGCAGAGAGGGGACGGGTGTGGCATGATTGGGAACATATATGCTAGAGTCAGACTGCAAGGGCTCCCTCACTGACTAGCTGTGCGACCCCAGGGAAGTTACTTAACCTCTCTGCATTTCAGTTCCACACCTAGGAAGTGGGGATAATTGTACGTACCTGATTAAAAACAAAAACAAAAACAAGCTGAATGAAACACTTCGTGAATGCCTTCTTTGTACCCGGTACTCAACAGAGACACGAGAAATGCAAAGCTTAAATCAAACAGATCTGCCCTCACAGAGCTTACCATCTGGTGATCCCTTATGTTTCTGTGCTGAGATATCACACACACACACACACGGGCTCCCATGCACACATCTCTTAAGAGATTATTTTCTGACAGCAAGAGTTGTCTGATCTAATTGTTTTTACATTTAAGCTGCAAGGTACAGTTGGATGAAAATTCAAGCCCAGACAAAACGAAACTGAGCACATTTGTTTTATTCTGTTTGGTGTATAAGGACTGCAGAAGAAAAAGAATTTTTAAAATTGAGTCCAAATGTCGACCACCCAATTAGATGGAGTGTAAGCTTCCCTCCAGAGTGATAAGTCACACATGTCCCACTGGGGATGGACATAGCCCTTCTCAGAGTGTCCGGGGACAGGAAGAGCCACCACAACCAGGCAGAGAGCCTTTGGAATACCAGCTGAGCACTCCCTTATGATAAAGGGGGAAAAATGTTTGACGGAATAGAGAATGTTTCATTCTTGGCCAAACCCAATCCCTTTTCTGGCATGTTTACCTCAGCAGACAAGGAAGAGGTTAGCCAAGGTGTCTACACAGGTTCCTCGTGGTTAATAACACAGATGCTCAGGATCGTCGGAGTTCTCCGACGTAATTCACTTAAACACTCAAACTCCTTTAAATATGTAAACCAAGAGTAATTTAAGTAAACCAAGAGCATTTTAATAGTTTTCTCCCTCCTTCTAATCCCACAGTGTCATAATTTGCCTTATAGTCATTACTCCTCACGGCAGATTCAGCGACAATTTTTCTCTTGTTGGCGGACACGCCATCAAATTTTTCGGCCAGCTTCATGATTTTGTTCATCAACTGCCCTGGAGGAAAACCGAAACACTGGGCTACATATTAGAGGTATCTTCTTCTAGATTTTATGACTTACAGACACAAAGCTTTAAGTCGATTTGAAAAAATGTTTCTCCACTTGATTAAACTTGGGACTCCTTCAAGAAAATGTCACCAAACAGAATAAAATCTGTCATTGGCACGAGTGCCTCTGTTATTCTATGGGAAAAGATCAAAATAGCAATGTCAGCTCTTAAAAAGAGCAAAATTCATTCCACTTACTCTTTTATTGTTTTCTAAGTGAGTTCAGTTGTAACCAAAAGAGATGCAGGAGGAGCAATACGTTGTTTCCCTCGTTTTTTTCAGTGCTTGGCATTGGGGGGTTCATCTGGGCTTTACTCGGACCCTGAGAAAAGTGCTCAAAGCAACTGGGCAGGGCTGCCCATTTCGCCATGTTCCATTTGACTGTGACCCCAATCTAATACTTTATAAAATATATCTTTCTCTGGAACATATGATTCTCCTTTACATGAAATACACAAGAATGGATAAAGAAGATGTGACATACACACACACATATATGTGTGTATACACACACACACACACACACAATGGAATATTACTCAGCCATTAGAAAGGATGAATATTTACCATTTGCACCAGCATGGATAGAACTGGAGGGGATTATACTGAGTGAAATAAGTGATTCAGAGAAAGACAATGATCATATGGTTTCACTCATGCAGAATATAGGAAACAGCAGAGAGGATCATAGGGGAAGGGAGGGAAAACTGAAGGGGAAGTCATCAGACAGGGAGAAAAGCCATGAGACTCGTGACTCTGGGAAACAAACTGAGGGTCCTGGAGGGGAGGTGGGGAGGGAATGGGGTTCCTAGGTGATGGGCATTTAGGAGGGCACGTGATGTGATGAGCACTGGGTGTTACACACAACTGATGAATTGTTGAACACTACATCTGAGACTAATGATGTAGTCTAAGTTGGCTAATTGAATTTAAATTTAAAAAAATAAAAAGAAAAGTAAAAGAAATAAATTCACAAGAAAGGGGTCCAATTAAAGGAAGACATTTTACCAAGCTAATTGTTTTTGAAAATGCTACATTTCAGAGGGGTTGTATTCACCAACTAAATCAAACAAAAGAGCAGTCTTTGGCAGATTTTTGGAGTTTCTCAAGATACCATTAAAAGTCATTTTTTGATATATGAAACATTTAATGAGAATCTCTTTTCACAAACTCCAGCATGAAGAAATATAACTTTGTTCATTTTCCATAACTCAAATTCACTTCTGACTCTGAGCTTTCTTTCTGCTATACTCCCAGCTGGGAGAAGGGCTTAAGGAAAGCCAAGATGTGTGTGTGTGCGACTGGTTACCAATGAAAGGTTTGAAATTATAGCTCTACTTGCTTAATTTTGGATAAAATTTAAAAGTCAATACCTTGACTTTGCTGAAATCGCTTTAAAATATCTTCTTTCATTCCTATCAATATGCTTTTGTGAGATTCATTTTCCTACTATGAAAGCAAAATATAAAGATGATTAAGATATCTATTATCCTCCGTGAGGATTGTTTGATGGAAAAGTGGCTGTGTAGATGACATAAATCACTCAGCAAGAAGCAAGCTCATTTAATCATATTAAAACTTAAAAACTAATGTACATGGGGTTTGTTCTAAGTGCATACAGATGTTTAAAATGGGTTATTTGCTCACTACTTCTTTTATTATGATTGCAGAAAAAAGAAATTTACAAGTGTAATTGCATTTCTGTTAGAATAACTTTACCCACTCTTTTAATGAGCAGCTTTTATTTTTGTGATTTTTTTCTTTTTCCCTCTGTTATGACCATATTCATTGAACTTCAATTTTATGTCTGTTAAATCTAATAAGAATAAAAAATTGGTCATATATTTTGTATTTTTTCATTTAATTTTTCCAGTAATTAACTTTATTTGTATTTACAAAAGTATTGATCTGTGATGATAAAAGGTAAAAGAAGAAAAATCTAGTTCTTCGTTATAAATAGTTCTTCTTTATAAATAGTTGGAGAACTTACAAAGAACTCAAATTACCTTCTGCCCTAAGTTTTATATGGCCATTTTCTCCTTCGCTGAAAGAGCTGCTGCTTCAGAAAGCAGTCTGTCCCAGAAATCCCTGGGATAGCTCAGGCTGGTCCTTCTTAGCTCAGAGAGAGAAGGGAAGTAGGTGTGGTACTCTAGGTACTTGCCAATTATTTCTGATAAAAATTAATTGCTAGCACCTGACTTCCATAAAGGTCCATCCAATCCCAAAGGCCCTGCTCTTTCTGAGGCACTGTACTGTCTCCTGAAGGAGGCAGAATTTATTTAGTCAAGAAATATTTACTGAGCAAGTATTATATGCCTGACTTGTTGAGCATTGAGAAGCCAATAGTAATTAAAACAGACATAAATCTCTGCCTTTAAGGAATTCGCATTCTAGACTGTGTCATTACACCTGAAATTAGGTTTTTCTGGGATGCTTTTGTTTCAATTTCATTTTTCCTGTTAAAAACAAGTGCATAAGAGACATTTTACCCCAGTTCATAGATAGAGTTAATAGGATTCACTTTCTCAATGTTACAGATTTTACCCAAATTTTTCTTAAAGCTTCAACACCAGACTCTGAGATGGAAACTGATCAAATGCTAACATATTTTGTTATTTTAAGATGAATGTATTAATATTTTAGCTTGCTCCATAAAGAACACATGACCTTCAGGTGTTTCACTTCCAAGGACCAGTTTGAGAATGATCACATTCTCAAGTAGTATACAGACAAAAAGGAAGTTGTCATCCTTCACACAGGTCAGACTTAAAGATGAGTAAGCATATTTCTAACGGACTGGTGGGTCAAGACCTTGCAGATTTATAGAAATATTTAGTTTTCCAGAATCATGAAGTACTGATATCTGATAAACAGCCTATTGAAACCAATCCTTAAAAGCCTGGGAAAATCAAGAGAACATGAAGAACAAAACACCATGGGCAATCAACAGAGTTTAAAATGTTGGCCTAATGGAAAATCAGACAAATGCAAATTAAGACAACAACAAAATACCATTTTCATCTATCCAATGTCAAAGCTTTAAAACAGCAATGAATGACATTCAGTGCTGGAGAGAATGACGAGGTGGTCACTCTTTTCTGCTACTTTCAGGAGTACAGACTGGATGAAACTTTTCACAAAAGCATTGTCCATTAAAAGTTTTAAATAAATGTGTAATCTTTGCTCCAATCAATACATTTCTGGAAATCTTTTAAGACTCAGAAATGTAGAAAAAGAGTCATGCAGAAAAACATTCAGTGTGGTACAATTTACATCACTAAAAAAAATGCGTGCCTTCTAAATTTTTCATAAAAATGAAATCGATAAGTATGTTGTGATCCACATGATTTAATTAGATAGCCATGAACTGTTCATAGAGTTAAGGGGCAAAAGTAAAACCATTGTATCATGTCAGAGGAAAATATGTACTTATTAAAAAATACAAAAGCGTTCACAGCACCATTACTATAGTTAACAGCGCTGTATCCTATACATGAAAGTTGCTAAAACAGTAAATCCTTAAAAAGTAACAAAGAGGCAACCCACGGAATGGGAGAAGATTTTGCAAATGACAGTACAGACAAAAGGCTGATATCCAGGATCTATAAAGAACTTCTCAAACTCAACACACACAAAACAGATAATCATATCAAAAAATGGGCAGAAGATATGAACAGACACTTCTCCAATGAAGAGATACAAATGGCTATCAGACACATGAAAAAATGTTCATCATCACTAGCCATCAGGGAGATTCAAATTAAAACCACATTGAGATACCACCTCACACCAGTTAGAATGGCCAAAATCAGCAAGACAGGAAACAACGTGTGTTGGAGAGGATGTG
>PISX010009464.1:0-75683 GCA_004024625.1 Mellivora capensis
TGATAACTGTTGAAAAATAGATGATCAGACATGGGGGCTCATTATCCTATTTTCTCCACTTCGTATATTATTTTCATAATAAGTTTTTTTATAAGTAAGTTCTCTTTTCAAATGTGATCTCTACATTGGATAGATATATATGTTTTTAAGGTTTTATTTTTAAGTTATCTCTATATCCTCACGGGGCTCAAACTCACAACCCTGAGACTAAGAGTCACGGGCTCAAGCCAGCCAGGTGCCCCTGGACTTCTGTTTTTAAGGTACCAGTATCCCTTTTTGTCTATTAAAAATATATTTCCATTTGCTCCTAAACTACATGATTTTAGCTCTCCTCCTCTATCTCATGAAGAGAGTTCCCATTTGTTTAAAGTCATATTTCCTTACTTGTAGTGATTTTTAAAAAAATAACTATTGAAATGCATATTCTATAATATAAGGTCCCATGGCCCTTCATCACCTTGGGGTAAAATGCAGAGACCCCCTGCTTTGACACCTTAAGCCCATCATAATCAAGTCGCACCCCACCTGTCACATGAACTGTTCCAAAAACCAAAAGAGAGGAAACCCATCTCAACCCATTTTATAAGGCCAGATACCAAAACCATACAAAGACATCACACAAAGGAGAAAGCTATAGACCAATCTCTATATTCAATGGACCCCCAAATTCTCAACAAAATACTAGCAAGTTGAATCCAGCTAATGTATAAGACTTATACGCTTAAACATGGCAAATGTTGTATGACATATATTTTGCCACAATTTAAACATTGTAAAAAAATAAAAAGAATTACACACCATGACCAAATAGGATTTATCTCAGGGATGCGAAGGTGGTATAACATCAGAAAATCAACTGACGTAACGCATTTCATCAGCAGAATGAAAGACGAAAATCACATTATCATCTCAGTAGATGCAGAAAAAACGTCTGACAAAATCCACATTCATGGACCCCAGATTAAGAACACCTGTTCTACAGGCACCTTCGTGACTCAGTCATTTGAGCATCTGACTCCTGATCTCAGCTCAGGTCTTAATTGCAGGATCATGAGTTCAAACCCCTGTTAGGCTACATGTCCATTACATTAAAACATAAATAATAGATAATAAAAAAGAACACCTGTTCTAGGGGCGCCTGGGTGGCTCAGTGGGTTAAAGCCTCTGCCTTCAGCTCGGGTCATGATCTCAGGGTCCTGGGATCGAGCCCCGAATCAGGCTCTCTGCTCAGCAGGGAGCCTGCTTCCTCCTCTCTCTCTGCCTGCCTCTCTGCCTACTTGTGATCTCTGTCTGCCAAATAAATAAAAATAAAACCTTTAGAACACCTGTCCTAGAAGGTCTCTAACCATAGCAGATGACAAGCAGTAGAGAAGGAAGACCCTTGGGCTAGAAGGTGAGTGGATCCCGGGGGTTGAGACTGGGAAGAATATTTTCCTGAATCTGTTGGAGTCTCCTTGAATCTGCCTTGATCATGAAAAATGACAGCATGAATGACTTTTCTAAGATCTTAGAGGAGTGTCAACTGTCAACTCGTGAAGTTAGGAAGTGTATGCGTTCCTTCTTTGCTGCCTATGAAGTCTATAATTATTCACCTACTACATCATCAATGAGTATTCTGGGGTGCCATAATTCAGAAGCCTTTGGATGGTTTGGAGGTTGAGGGCAAATGTTTCAGACTTCGACTTAATACTAGCTGTGTGATTGTAGGCGAGTTTTTAAAACTTTAAGTCTTGGGAGTGTTAGTTCTTTCACCTCTGCAATTAGGAAACCACACATAGGATGAGAATTTTAGAAGATAATTCCTATGAGATATGTAGCACGGTGCATGGGCCACGGAAGCATTAGCCATCTCAAACAACATCCAAGACTGGGTAAATCACGGGGTCTGTCTTTCGAGTATTATGTTAGCCACTTAGAGGCAAAGGATTTGCCTCTAAAGGGTTTCATATTACCAAATTAAAGGGACGAATATTCTCTTTTAAGAACTGGATTTGTTGGGGCACCTGGGTGGCTCAGTTGGTTAAGCAGCTGCCTTCAGCTCAGGTCATGATCCCAGCATCATGGGATCAAGTCCCACATCGGGCTCCTTGCTCGGCAGGGAGCCTGCTTCTCCCTCTGCCTCTGCCTGCCGCTCTGTCTGCCTGTGTTCGCTCACTCTCTCTCTCTCTGTCTCTGACAAATAAATAATAAAATCTTTAAAAAAAAAAAAAGAACTGGATTTGTTGTTGAAAACAGCAGCAGAAAGAAATGTCATTCGGACAACTTCAGTCGTTGTGCATCTAAGGTAAACATAGAGGGGGGACTGGATGGCTCGTCAGTTCCCGTCCGACTCTCGATTTCAGCTCAGGTTGTCATCTTAGGGTTCTGGGATTGAGCCCTGTGTTGGGGGCTCCGTGCTCAACGTGGAGTCTGCTGGAGATTCTCTCTCTCCCTCTGCCCCTTCCCCTGCTCACGTGCGCACTCTGTCTCTCACAAAATAAATAAAATCTTAAAAAAAAAAAAGTGAACGTATAAATGGCACAAAGAAAAGACAGTGCGGTTTGGGCGTTGCCAAAATAAGAGGATTTTGCAGGACAAGTCGTTGGCCTGTATTTTGGGGTCACTGCCAAAGGGTGACTGTTCAGACGGGAGCCCAGTTTCAACTCACTTCAGCACTGGCTAACTGCTATAAATAATGTTACAGCATTAAATCTGTGCCACTGGTTTCAAAAAGTGCTTGGAGATACAATTATGAGTCAAGGGCGCGAACTCAGATGCTTCCATGGGCAAAAGAGCCGAGGGAGGCCGCACGGGCTATTACAGAGAAGGGCCTATTATCGGAGCATTTTTATTCACATCATTTCAGAAGCACCAGCTAGCCAAACAAGAGACCGTGAAGGCCCCGTCCTCGGCAAGCAGCTTACACTCTGTGATTAGTGGAACAGGCATCGATTAGGAATTTCTCTTCTGTATCCCTGAACCCATAACATTGTTTTTTTTCCCTGTCCAGTCAGATGCACACCTCGCAGGAGGGCTAAACGCTCTGAATCGTGAGCTCACAGAATCTTCGAAGTTGCTTACATTTCCCCCCGTGAAGCAGAGCGTGTGAGGGAACCGTCTAGATCCTAGCACTCAGAGCTACCGACAGACTCATTCTCAGCCTCTTGGTTTCCTATGATACCAAAGCCTCCACCTTTAAGAAAGTTACTTACTCATAAAAAAATAGAGAAAGATCCAAGAAAGCCAGTTATGGTGTTGATAAACTTAAACACACTGCTTCATAGGCTGAATGAACGAAATTATTGGAAGTGACTACAGGGATGGGAGTCTGAAAACAACTGGCAACGTCGTATTAAAGGGTAATTTTTAAAAAGGTCAAATCGTGACTCTCAAGCTAATATTAAATGGCCATCATTAACCCATGAGGTTTTTTTTTTATTATTAATTGTTATTAGTTTGTAGAGGAATCGGTAAGATGTTAAGACTTGTTTTCATAGTCTCTACACGACAGAATTCTTTTATGTTGCCTTGAGCCGGGTTGCTTGTTTTGCTATGGGCAGGAATCACCTGCATTATTGTCAGTTTTCCACAAGTTAATCTCTGCCTTCCCAGAGCTGTAGAATAATCTAGAAACACAAGGGCTTTTACCTCTGTAGGATAACACAGTCCTGCAAAGGACCATAATCCAACATTCCACTGAAGAGATATTTGGTAACCCTCCTGCCCTTGCCTTACCCTTCCCAACTGTTCCCCCAGCTGTGATCATCCGTGAAGGTCTCCCCATCTCCCCTGGCTCCCTTCCCCAACCCACAAGAAATCCCAGGCCTGGGTAAATGTTTTCTATGTTTATCATGGATGACATGAAAATGTTGGGGAGCTTGTGACCATTTTACAAGGTTGTGGAGGGGAAAGGGCCCAGCTGGGTGAGAGAGTTGAAATCCCACATGTAAAAGTGTTCTATGCAAAATATCAGGAAAGGAGAGGAGCTGAATGGAAGTCACTGCCTAAATGATATTCCAACTGTGACATGTTGCATGGATGGCTTCAGTTCGTGACTTCTTATAACCAAGCCCTTGGATGACTCATTTTGCAGTTCCTTCCATCAAAATGGGGAGTGCATTTCTCCATCCTATCACTCTGAGTTCAGTCATGTGCCTTGCTTCGGACAATAGGATACTGGAAGACATGATGCAAGGAGAGGCTTACAAAACCACCTATGGGATCCAGACATCTGCTGTGCTTTTGCCATGAAAAAGATATACCCAGGTAGCCCACTGGTCCTAGGGGGTGGGCAGGTAGAGGAAAAACTAAGTTACCCTAACCAATCCCACCTAAGATCAGCCAATCCCCAGAAGACCCCCAGATGCGTGAGATTCCCAGCCGAGATCAGCAGAGCCATCCAACTGAGCCCAGCTTAGACCAGCTAAACTTCAGAGATGCAGAAAATAAATATGGTTGTTGACCAAGAGGATCTATGGTTGTTTATTACACAGTGATTTTCTGACCATGGCTAACTCATACACCGTCCCATTTTTATCAGACCCTTATGAGATGAGAGTACTTCTACATTAATGGCTTCAGTCTAGGGAGCTTGGCTTCCTATGAGGTCATCAGGAGGGAAAAGGGTCAGAAACCATGACTGCAAATCCAGGCTACCTTTCCTGTTTGGGAGGGATTTTTATTGGGAAGCTACTCAAATTCCAGGCTAGTGGCATTCCTAGGAAAATGGAGAGCCCCAAAATGATATGTGGTAACTGGGAGGAACCAGTAATCTCCACCTGCAGAGTATTTAAAGCCAGAGTAGAATAGAACAGTGTTTGTAGGAAATCCCCCTACATCTGTACGTGCTTGACCAAGTACAAGGTCAGGAATGTTATGAAGGACGTATGGAGGGGTGCCAGGCTGGCTCAGTCGTGGAGCATGCCACTCTTGATCTTGGGGGTCATGAGTTCAAGCTCCACATTTGGGGTAGAGATTACATTAAAATTTTTTAAAATAAAATCCTTTTAAAAAATGTGCAAAACACAGAGCCCCAGACACCATTGTGTTGGTCTTCCCTGAACTGCACAGCTGTCCTTTTAGAAGAAAAGGACAGCTCAAAACTAATTCCAGAATGCACGAGGTGGTTGTTTCATCAGAAGCAGATTTTGTAAGTTTTGTGAAACTATAAGGATTTAATCTAGCTCAACACATATGTTTTGAGCCCCTATTTAAGCAGGAAACCAGAGTAATCCCCAGCGAAACTGCCATCCAGGTTCAAGATGGAGTTTTCCTCGGGAAGTAAGCAAAAGCGGGGCACCTGGGTGACTCAGTCCATTAAGCAGCTGCCCTCGCTCACGTCCTGATCCCAGAGTCCTGGGATTGAGTCCCACATCAGGCTCCCTGCTCAGCGGGGAGCCTGCTTCTCCCTCTGCCTCCGCCTGCTGCTCCCCCAGCTTGTGCTCTCTCTTTCTCAGACAGATAAATAAATAAGTCTTAAAAAAAAAAAAAGACTTAGGCAAACACACGAATGCCAACAATAGAGCTGGACGAGACGGGTACACTGAAATGCTCCCGAGGGGCAGGAGCACGTGTACGGCAGGACAAAGACAGGATGCGTTTTTGTGCGGGAACGTGGTGTGTTTGGTTTGGGACCTGCTGTTTGTGGCCTGGTCAGGCCTCTGCATGGCTTGCAAGCATGGACGTCCACTCCGTCTTTGCATGTCTGCCCTTCTGCTTCCGTCCTGCCTTCAAATTTAAGACACTTAGAGAAATGTAAAGATAAGAAAAAAGAGTTGGCAGAACCTAAAAACAAGTTGCATTTCAAAAAGTAAGGCCATCGAAGGGTGCCTGGGTGGCTCAGTTTGTTAAACATCTGACTCTCGATTTGGGCTCAGGTCATGATCTCAGCATTGTGAGATCAAGCCCCGCCTGGGGCTCCGTGCTGGCCGTGGAGCCTGCTTGGGATTCTCATCCCCTGCCCCGCCCCCGCCAAAAAAGTAAGGCAAGTGAGTAGAGATGGCTAGATGATCTACCTGCTAGATAGTCTGCCTACCAGCAAGTGTAGTTTATATTTAAAGGATGTGAAATTAAAGTTTAATCCCAGATGACACACACTTTGATCGCTCCTAACATCATGTTGAAAGCAACCTCCTCTAGCTTGTTTGCACCTGTCTCAGACTGTCTGGTCCTTTCTATTGTGTTTAAATGGCATCTGTTTTAAGTATCAAACCAGAGACTTTCTGCAAGCCATCTTGAAGTCCAACTTCACTGGCACAACATGTTGTTTCATAATTAAATTAAAGTCGCAGGATGTTTTGGATTAGAAGGATCTTCCTTCAACCCGACCCGAGGTTAGTGAGAGAATGTGACCTGTCTGGAAGAGAATTCCCTCATCTAAAACATCCGGAACATTTCACTGGATTAATTTGCAACTCCCTGGGAGAGGTTTGGTCCAATTTGCTAAAGATTTTCTGTCTGTTTCCATTTCTCTTTTCAATTCAGGTCAATATGAATTTATTCAACTCCCTTATTGAAAGTGATATGAAAAGTATGACTGAGTCAAAAGAATAAAGAAAACAGCAGATAAAATGCAAGGAAAGGGAGAAAAGTAATGAGTGAATAAATAAGTTCATTCATGAATAAAGAATTTATTCATGAATAAATAAATTCACTCATCCAACAAATGAACCTACAGAGCCCTTATTTTTGCCATGCTCTGAGCTAGAGAAGTACTATGCAATAGAGGGAGAAGAATAAGTTGCTGTTTCTGTCTCCCAGAAGCTTAGAATTTTATTTTTTATTAAAAATTTATCATTAGACAGTTTAAATTCAACGTATATTGGTGTTTAATCTAATAAAAAACTTCAAAAAAAAAAAAAAGACTTCACAAAGAAATAGACATGAACAACTTCCTTGCACCTTTAAGAAGATGTTGAATATTCTGTGAGGGGAAAAGGCTAACAGATGACATGGCATTGCTGGGTGAGTATGTGTGTTTGGTTGGATTTAATCCATGGCCACTAGCCAAAGCAGGCTACAGAAGAGAATGTTTAAGACATATGTTCCCAGGCGGTGCCTGGGTGGCTCAGTGGGTTAAAGCCTCTGCCTTCGGCTCAGGTCATGGTATCAGGGTCCTGGGATCGAGCCCCGCATCGGGCTCTCTGCTCAGCAGGGAGCCTGCTTCCTTTCCTCTTTCTCTGCCTGCCTCTCTGCCTACTTGTGATCTCTGTCAAATAAATAAATAAAATATTTTTAAAAAATGACATATGTTTCCATCAGGGGCTATAGGAAATCACCCTTAGTACAGTAGAACAAGTGTATATTTTCCTTTGAGCATTGCCACGAGCCTACATAGCTTTAGGAAGAATTACCTTTAGTAAAAACTATTGGACCCGGAGAACCAAATGTTCCTATAGTCCGGAAATACATTGAAAAAATCTCCATTTAATCTGTCGCTGCCCCCAACTTGGCTCCTTGTTTGTCGGACTGTAGTTCTTTAAGATTCAATGAAACACAGTACGGAAAGCAAAAGGCCATGATGGAATGTTGCCGAAAAGGTTAAGGTAGGGAAGGCTGGCAAACACCCATGCGGACAGGATGATTAGGACCTACATGGCATGTAACGGGCTGATCTGCTGTCCCCATGTCTTAGTCTGTTCCCACTGCTTTAACCAAGTGCCACAGGCAGGATGGATTGTAAACAGAAATATCCCATCATTCTAAAGCCTGGAATTCTGAGGTCAGAGAGCCAGCATGGTCAGGTCTGGTGAGAATTTTCTTCCAGTTTGCAGACTTCTCACATGGAGGAGAGCAGAGAGCTCCTGGCATATAAGGGCACCAATTCCTTCAAATCTCTTCCCTAACCAAAGGTTTTGGGTTTTCAAAGGTCTGACCTCCAAATACCATCACACTGGGGGTTAGGATTCCACATATGAATTTGGGGATGGGGGGGGACACAAACATTTAGCCCACTGCACCCTCCTCGTGTCCTCCTGTGCCCACTAGAACCTAAGCTCCATGAGGACAAAGACTTTGTCTTGTTTCCTGCTGCATCTCCAGTGCCTTGAACCATGAATATTGTTGAATGAATGAATAGATTAATGTTTCTCCTGCACTGGCTAAGAGAAATATTAGATCCAGTGCTAATGACCAAAAAGAGAGAAACTCCTTTCTTTATCAGTGATTCTGGTAAGCTCTGATGTTGCCTCAGTGCTCTCCATCCATCCTTCCATCCATCCATCCACCCATCCATCCATCCACCCATCCATCCATCCACCCATCCATCCACCCATCCATCCATCCACCCATCCATCCATCCACCCACCCATCCATCCATCCATCCATCCACCCATCCATCCACCCATCCACCCATCCACCCACCCACCCATCCATCCATCCATCCAGCACTTGGCATGGGATCAGTCTTGTTCTTCTGGTACTCTGTTACTTGTTGGAATTATAAAGATAAAAATAATAATGTCCAAGCTCTCAAGGAGAACATGACCTTAGTTCTAAGAGAGGAGTCTGAGGAAAGGTGAGAAGAGAAGGGAACAGATACTTCCCAAATGTGAAACACAGAACTAATGGGCTGTCTGGACAGGGAAGAATCTGAAAGACCCACAGCCAGTGAGGTGAATTTTGACTGGACAAAGGTGGAGCTGTCCACCGTTGAAAAGATCAAGAAATGATGAGGTCTAGTATGGCCTACAGTCTGGCGGTCCAGGACCACGAGTAAGATTGAGTTCCAAGCTTTAAGAAGTTAAAATGTAACAGGAGAAAAGAAGCGAATATACTAGGGATGGTGAGACAGTCGTCTGAAGCTGGAACCATAGGAAAAGTCCGGTCACCTATGAGGCTGAATCAAAGGAGGAAGCATATTTTCTCTCGCTGGCTTCCCTGTTGTCATATTGTATCTGACACATGTAAGACACTGAAGGGAAAAAAACAAAGGCAATTAGAGGCTGGAACCTGCCTTCCTCGATCTGCCGTCTAGCAGGTGAGATAGAACACATGGACCCGTAACCAGCCCTATGCTGGGGCTGACTTGGATTTGGCTCATACCAGCTCTGAGAGCCAACTGTTACATTTTCAGGAATTTTGCATGCCTGTTTTGAAACACAGCCATTAAAAAAAAAAGAAATATGTGAACATACAATGAAATAAATTATATTTAAATACTAAAAACTCATCTTCCTAAATCTCTATGCTCTTGAGGATTTTAGGTCTGTTATATCCACACAACTGTGTGCCAGTGGATGTATCTTCCCAACTCTGTGTTCAGGGACGTCCTGTAGGTAGCTTGAAACTGCCCCAAGAGGAGTATTTATACCATTTATACCACCGACATTGGCAAATGCTACAAACCAAGGCTTAGTTCATCATTTTTATTTTCTAGTCTTAAGAAAATGATGGAGAAAAGGTTAAATACACAGATCAAACTTAAGAGCTTGTCATTTCTATAGTCATTATTCTGTGAAGAGCACAAAAAATTGTGGCACTATTCCTTTAATAGTCAGAATTATTGTCAAATACAGCAAAGAAGTGAAAGCATGGGGGAGGGGAGCAGGTGTCCTAGGAGTCACAGGCTTCATGGTGGGGATGAGAACTAGCGGAGGCCCAAGGCAGAGGAAATCAAGGGAAGCATGTCCTTGGAGCCCCTTGGCTTTGCTGGTCCCTGGGGGGGGAGAAAGGAGGCATCTTTCTAGTATTAATGAGGCCACTGCTTGCCAGAGTGGGGGCCTGTGGTCTATTTCCCGGGAACCAGCATGGAACACAAGCTCCAAGAACCACAAAAGGATGTATGGAAGATAGGGGGAGCCCAGGAATCATCAAAGCCTCCAGAAATGGGATATTCAACTTGTTTAAGATATATTTATTTATTTTAGTGGGAGAGGGACAGAGTGAGAGGCAGAGAGAGAATCTCAAGCAGACTCCCCACTGAGTGTGGAGCCCAATGTGGGGCTCGATCTCACGACCCTGAGATCACGACCTGAGCGGAAACCAGGAGTCAGTTGTTTAACTGACTGAGCCCTCCTGGTGCCTCAAAGAATATTCGACTTCTTGGGTGGCTCCAGGGACCAGGTAGTTCAGAGCAAATGGCAGAGACAGCAGGAAAGTCCCACCAGCAGAAAAAATGAACTAGCCAGGGATTTCTGTAAAAGGACTTTTTTTTTTTTAACTGAAATTGAAGGCTTAGAATTCAAACTTTTATTGTGGGGGGGGGGATGGAATTAGGCACCACACCTGCCCCCCAAATATCCCTTTGCACTTGAGAATCACATAGTGCAGCGGCACCTGGGTGGCTCAGTGGGTTAAGCCTCTGCCTTCAGCTCAGGTCATGATCTTAGGGTCCTGGGATCGAGCCTCACAATGGGCTCTCTGCTCAGCAGGGAGCCTGCTCCCCACCCCTGCCTGCCTCTCTGCCTCCTTGTGATCTCTCTCTGTCAAATAAATAAATAAAATCTTTAAAATAAAAAAAAGAAAATCGCATAGTGCCTACAGAGCTGGATAACATCTTTGCCATCAATACCTATTCACGTCCCAAATTCTCACTGGAGTTGAGTTTTCTGAAAGGAACTGGCACCTGACAGCCTCCTTACATCCCCTACATCCCCTCTTGTCTGTCCACATGCCCACACCGCCCCTCTACTACCATCACCCCTGAACCTCTGAGATGAGGCCAGACTGCAGAACGGGCACCATTTTCCTTCCCAGCCTGCAATCAATCCCCAAAAAGGTGGGAAGAGAGAGAGAGAGAGAGAGAGAGACCCGAGGCCATGACCCCGTCCCAGAATCAGCCTTCTTTAAATTGTCAGAGAGTACTTCAGGGTCCTGGCCTAGTATGGCACCAACATCAACCATTATCCTGACTTCACCATCCTGGCTGAGCATGCATATTGTGGGAAACACCTACCCACAGGTGAACTGAAATTCCTATCAGGCTTGGGATCCTTGGGACAGTCTAACTGCAGTAACATGGGGAGGAGAAAAGGAGACAGGGTCGAGACAGGGACAGCCAAGGCCAGCAGTAGTGGAAATATGACCTTGAGGGAGAAATGCTACCCCTGGAATTTTTTTTTTTAATAATTAAAAAAATTTTTTTATAAACATATAATGTATTATTAGCCCCAGGGGTACAGATCTGTGAATCACCAGGTTTACACACTTCACAGCACTCACCATAACACATACCCTTCCCAATGTCCATAACCCCATCTCCCTCTCCCTACCCCTCTCCCCCCGGCCACCCTCAGTTTGTTTTGTGACATTGAGTCTCTTATGGTTTGTCTCCCTCCTGATCCCATCTTGTTTCATTTATTCTTTTCCTACCCACCAAGCCCCCCATAGCCCTGGAATTCTAAGTGGGAGGAGCCTATGCCCAGCAGCATTGTTGGGAGAGGTATGCAGGGGGCCTCTTCTAGAAGCCATATCCGCATAGCAAACATAGGATAACAGCAGGCAGCTGAGGAGATCATTGTAAGTATCACCAGGAAACGTCAGAAATATGGAGAGCGGGGCCCCTGAAAAAGTCTGGTTCCTGTCTGGACTGCACTTGAACTGGGGCATAAACGTTTGGATGATAGCATCGGTCCACACAGCTTGCTGTAGTACAGAGCATAACTTTTACACATGGGAAAAATAAGATCAAAGATATGAAATCTAAGAGCGGTTACAGAGTAAGAAATACATACCTGCATACATGCATACCGATTAAGGGAAGAGTCAAGATTTATGCACAGGAAGAGAAGACCCGTCAGCTAAGTTAGTAATAAAAAATGGTCCCAAGTATTTTAAGAAGCTAAGGAGAGGCAGTGAAACTGGGGGCAGGGTGTGGTCGGGGAACCAGGTGAGTAAGAGAAAATCCTGAAAAAAAAAAAAAATCCCAGGAAGGAAATAACTTATTGTTAGAAAACAATTTCCACTCCTTATCACGACCATTTGACTTAAAGTAAGACACCTAAACGCAGGACTTTTCCCAAAGCGATCATCCTCAGACCTGTTTTGTAATACAGATTACCCAAATGGCACCCGGCTATCTTGAGAAGGTTGGCACTTATAATTGAGGCTGCTTTCAGTGAATGGCACCTTATGTTGACCTTGTATTTTCTACTGCGTTGCCCATAACCAGGGACTTGAGCCCTCGCAGAAATGGCCAAGCGGTCTGGGCCCTCTTCGGAATCCGGCCGATGAGAGCTGGAGAGGCCGTTTTTTCTGCTGACTGTGGTCATGCATGGCTGGATCACTTATGGACAAGACCAGCAGCCACATCCATATCTCAAAGTCATTAATTACCGAGAGGAGGACTCAGCCTAGAACCACTCAGAGGACAGAAAATCCTTCAAGTGATCAGAATAATCAGAGCCATTTTTATCACATTCTGATTTCTCAGTTCACCTTTCAAATGTAGGGTGTTCTCTATGGTCCAGAAGAAACACTGGGAATGGTCCCGAGATTTTTCATGATGTGAACATCTGAATGAAAGGGCCAGATGTGATCTTAGAAGGAAAGAAAACAAGACCGGGGAGAAGCCGAGGGATTAAGGAAAGGTCCCAAATTTCAAAATGGTACATGCCAGAAATTGCCACTGGTGAGCTTGGTAGCAAACTCCCGGTAAATTCTAGAATAGATCACTGAAGAGATGGGTTCAAGTGCTTCCTAAAGAAAGAAGCCCCCATCAGGAGCCAGCAAGATTCCTGAGAACGAGAAACACCATACTGGACCCAATCTCTTTGGAGCAGTTTACTAAGATGCTTTACAACTTCTCCCATGCTGTGCTTGTGGACAGGAAGGAGAAATGTGGGCCTGGCAACCATCCAGATAGACTCAGTTATGGCACCAGGGATGGTGGACCAGGCCCTGTGGTCCTAGGCTTGCAACCATTCATTCAAGCTAACAAAATATTCAGCATGCACCTAGACAGTGGGGATTTTGTGCAGGGCACCCTTCTAGGCAAGGGATAGAGAGACAGTGCTCGGCCTCTGTTTTCGGGGGGCTTATAAGCTCATGGTGGGAGAGGACAAATGCATGAGTAATGGCAACACAAGCCAGAGAGACAAAATCACAACAAGGAAAGTACCAAGTGCCACGCGGGTGGACGGAGACAAAGGTCCCTTCTAGTTAGAGGATGAAAAAGGCTTTGCATGAGAGGTGGCGTCTGAGGTGGAGATTGGAGGGAGAAGGACGCAGGGGGTAGGGAGGAAAGGCATCTGCCCCAAACAGCGTGAGCAGAGGCACAGACTAGGAAAAAGATTACGCACAAAGTCCAATCTGGTTGCAGCAGGGAGACTGGGAAGGGAGTGAGCACGGCTGTGGGGCATTCCTCTCGCCAGGAACCTGCCACCAGGTGTTCTTGGTGGGTCGGCAGTCCACTGGCTTTGGGAGCCACAGACGGACATTTGAATCTCACCACAGCCATCGCCTCAGCCGTGAAATTGAGCAAGTTTCAGAACTTCTCTAAACTCTGGTCACTTCCTCTCTAGAATGAATGTGACTATAGAGCCTACCTCAGAGGGTTACTCTGGGGTTAAATGAGAAACTGTGTAGTGTGGGGCTTGGCATGGATTTAGTGCTCCCTGAGGGCAGCTGAATAAAGGCCAGGATGAAGCTGGCCAAGCTCGGCCTCTGCAGGTTTTCTGGGGCAGTGTGGGATCGCCTTGCTTACACCAAGTGGCAGAGCAGAAAGTCATGTCTTTCTATGTCTGGTCCCAATCTAGTTCAGCAGGGAGCCCCTGGGCCCTGAGCCCGAGACAAGAAGCACCTTCCGGGGCACCTGGGTGGCTCAGTGGGTTAAGCCTCTGCCTTCAGCTCAGGTCATGATCCCAGGGTCCTGGGATCAAGTCCTGCATTGGGCTCTCTGCTCAGCAGGGAGCCGGCTTCCTCCTCTCTCTCTCTGCCTGCCTCTCTGCCTACTTGTGCTCTCTCTGTCAAATAAATCAATAAAATCTTAAAAAAAAAAAAAAAAGAAGCACCTCCCCACCAGGAGAAGAGGAGGGCGGTGCAGGCGGGTTCTATAGAACTTGGTAACTGACCGGATGTGGGATCTGGAGAAGCAGCAGGTGAGCCTTCTGTGACCCCAGGTTTTCAGCTGAGTGGTGGTCTCCTCCAAACAAGCGAGAAAGTCAGGAGGAGGGAGGGTATCAGGAAGATACAAAGGAAATGACATGGAATTCCAAAGAGGCAGGCTCCGTGAAAGCCCGGAGTCAGCAGTTTGGAAGAAGCAAGGAAGTGAAGCTGTGCGGCCATCCTCCCAGATTTGGAATTCTGGGGCAGGGGGAGGGTTGTGGATGTCTTCATTCCCTACGGAAGGAATCCCACAGAGACCACAGGGTGCAGGCTTTTAGAAGATGGTAAGCTGGGAGAGTGGCTAATATGAAGATGACCAAGTCAGGATTCAAAGCAGTCTTAAAAGGCTAGAATTAAGCCTCTGCCTTCAGCTCAGGTCATGATCCCAGGGTCCCAGGATGGAGCCCCACATCCAGCTCCCTGCTCCGCGGGAAGCCTGCTTCTCCCTCTCCCACTCCCCCTCCTTGTGCTCCCTCTCTTGCTGTCTCTCTCTCTGTGAAATACATAAGTAAAATCTTTAAAAAGAAAAAAAAAAAAGAAATAAGGATTTCAATAAAATTTAAAAATAAAAAATAAATAGAAGGCTAGAATTGTGGCTTGGAGCACATGACAATAATAGCTAACTCATATATCACCTCCTCTAACCTTTCTCACAGGGAAGATACTGTCATCAGCCTCATTTTAAAGATATAGAAACTGAAACAGAGAGGTTAAGTAAAAGACCAAGGTCACACAGCTACTAAGGGCAGATCTGGGATTTGGCTAGGAAGTCAAACTTCAAGGTCTGCACTCTGAAAAGATGGGGGGAAAGGATAGGGGGTGGGGAAGGACAGGAAAGGAGGGAACTGGTCATTATGGAGGACTCCCAGTGTGCCAGACCCCAGAGTTCACCCGAGGGAACACTCAGCAAGCAGAGATGTGAAAGAAGGCAAGGCGGTTTCAAGTCCATCTAGTGGACAAAGAGGACGGTGTGATGGAGGGTGCTCGAATTCCCCAGGTTTGAGAGGCACTAAAGGCCGAGGTCAGAAACGAAATTTTCTCTGCTGACCCTGTTCCAGGGTGAAATGCTCCTTATTCTGGTGTTGAGGAGCAGAAATCTTCAACTGTTTCTGTGCAGGAGATCCACATTTTTTGTTTTCTTTTGAGAGAGAAAGGGCATGTGTGCACAGAGTAAGCAGAGAGTGGGGGGACAGAGAGAGAGAGAGAGAGAGAGGGAATCTGAACCCAACTCCACACTGACTGCAGAGCCCCACGCAGGGCTGCATCACACGACCCCAAGATCATGACCGGAACCGAAATCAAGAGTGGGAGGCTTGACCACCTGAGGCCCCCTGGCGCTCCTGTGGACCCGCATTTCTGTCCGTGAAGACCTTGGTCTCCAAGTCCGGCCTCTGACTCTGCTAGCCATGGTGTCTGGTATGTGCGAGGTCCTGCATGGTGGGGGGCGGGGGGCGTGTGGCGTTTGGTGTGGAGCCTGCGGTTGTCCATGGGCCTATGGGTGTCGCCGTGCGTGTGTACCTGCGTGGTGAACGTGAGTCTGTGTGTGTGTGTGAGAGAGAGCGAGATGTGTAGAGGTGCCTGCCTGGTGAGGCTGGTACAGATGTGGGGTTAGCTGCAGAACCAGCTGTGTCCGCACGCGCGTGCCCACGCGGTGTGAGCCCTCTAGTGGGAATCCGCTTTAGAACTCTAGTGGGGCTGGACCACAGGCTGGACGGCTCGCCGCCCTGGGCTAGGGCAGACCCCCACCCCCACCAGTAAGACTTAATAAAGGCGCTGGAAGCAGAAGCAGGAAGAGCAGGGCAAAGCGGAGGCGACTTTACTGCACCCACGAGAACCTGCGCGCCCCCTACAGGATAGAATCGGAGCTGCAGCCGGAACAGGAAGTTCAAGGGGAAAAGCACTACCTGTCAGGCTCAAAACTCCGCCTGTCCTAACCTGAATCGGGGAGAGAGGCTGGTGGTCAGTAGGATGACATGGGTACTTTCCCAGATGATATAAATGGATCCCAGGTAATTCTATAATAGTGTCTGCTGGTCCCTCTTGGTGGCTCCACCCCCTACCAAGGCCACGCCCAACTGTTTGCAATCCCGTTTGCTAACTAGGCAGTGTATTCCTGCTTCATGCCTTCCCACCTGCTTCTCCTTTCTCCGCAAATGCTCACAGCTTGGAGACCTACTCCGGTAGTTCTTCCCCGGGAAGAGGGTGGGAGAAGGGCACGTTCTGGTGAGGGAGCAGAACCAGGAGGCAGATCAGTTGAGTCCAGGGCTTAGGGATCAGAGAAGACATTGGGTCAGGGCTGAGCAGCCAGGCAGGCTGGAATGAGCAGGCAGGAAGGTCATGACTAAGACAGATCTACTGCCTGGAACCCAAACATTAGCCCGCAGAACAAAGCGAGGGGTCTGAGGTCCAAGTTCAAACAGGAAAGCGGGCATCAGCTGATCTCCAGGAACTGGGAGCTGAGAAAAGCAGAGCCAGGGCACAGAGCCAAGGAAGGGTCTCGCGCAGCAGAGAATCAGTTTGGTAGGAACAGTCGCAGGAGTCCAGCAGAGCGGGCTGAAACTCCCAGATAAAACTGGCTCAGTATTTGCTGGTGGATTAAATGAGAACATCTGGTTATAGTAAGATAGAAAACAGCCTTAATTTCCCTCTGCCTCTCTTGCCAAAATTCCACATATTGTGTTCTGGAGAAAATCAGTCTCCCAAAAGGATGGCTGGTCTGGTTTTTATACATGGACTATATTTGATACATGGGAACCAAAAATATTGATCCAAAGAAATTTAATTAAAGGCAGGACTTGATCTCTCATATCCCCCAGCCTCCATCACTCAGCTTTATGCCTGGACTTAGAAGTCATTCCTTCCCTGGCAAGGGTTAGGTGGCATCCTTGGGTTTGCTCAGGACCATTTAAAACATCAATTTAGGGGGCGCCTGGGTGGCTCAGTGGGTTAAAGCCTCTGCCTTTGGCTCAGGTCATGGTCTCAGGGTCCTGGGATCGAGCCCCGCATCGGGCTCTCTGCTCAGTGGGGAGCCTGCTTCTCTCTCTCTCTCTGCCTGCCTCTCTGCTTACTTGTGATCTCTCTCTCCATCAAATAAATAAAAATCTTTAAAAATAAAAAAAACCCAAAAAAACCCATCAATTTAGGTGATGAATTTAGGTGGTGAATTATATATTCATTAAATTCACTCTAACATATATTAATATGTTGGTTTAAATACAATAATATTAATACAATGTATATAACATTTCCTACTTTAAACAGTGTTCCCTTCTAGGGCAAAGACAAAGTCTCTCTATTGCTATGTTCCCAAGTGCCCAGCACAGACCCCGACCATTGCCCCAAAGTATTTAAGTCAATAGCAAATCAGGAAGATTGGTGCTTAAATATTTCTTTCTCTTTTGACATGTTCACAGAACTCAGATTTCAAACTGGAAATGGCTTTAGAGATGACCTCTTCTATCTTCCCAACCAGTGCTGGGATTATTTCTACTACCCTTTTAGCAGAGAATCATTAGCCTCCCCATTAGCCAGTTCTTCTCCTTCTTCTTCTTTTTTTAAAGAGAGAGCGTGTGTGCAAGAGTTGAGGGAGAGAGACTTTCAAGCAGACTCCTGCTGAGCGCAGAGCCCAACACGAGGCTTGATCTCAGGACCCTGAGATCATGACCTGAGCCCAGACCAAGAGTCAGACGCTAAACCCACTAAGCCATCTATGCGGCTCTAGGCGGTTCTTTCTGAGACAACCTACTCCATTCTGGGGCCGCTCTCAAAGAAGTTTCTTCTTCATAGTGCCCCTAAATCTGATTCCACAGCAAAGTTTACCCAATGGTGCTACTTGTCTCTTTCCCACTCCCCCTCCTTGACCACAGTCTTCCTCTTTGTTTTCCAAGTAAAAATAACTGCCCATGTGAATTTAACTCAAGACCCCTCATCCTCTAAGTCACCATCCTCAATAAGTGAATGTGGTTTATATCCACGTCCCTTAAAATACGGTGCCCGACACCAGCACTATGCAACTTAAGTACAGAATATAGGAGGCGGGAGCTTACTGCCCTCCTCATTCTGACATTCTCATGCTATTAATGGTACCTTAGGAGGAATTAACCTTCCCTCCTGTTCTTCAGGGAACTTTGTCAGTGCTCATCAAGTCTCCAGCAAGGGTGGCTCAGGGCCGTCCTTGATGCCTCTCATCCCTCACAAGTCACTCCATTGCTAGCTTACCAGTTCTACCTCTAAACACCTTCCTTGCCTGTTTCCCTGCTGCCCCGCTGGTTCTGGCTCTAACATGAAATACAGCAGGATCTCTGGAAAACGCGGGCCCTGCCAGGTATCCTCTGCTCTGAATGTCTCAATAGCTTTCCAGCTCCTCCAAGACAATGTCAAAACTTCGTCATAGAGTTTAAAGGTCCCTTGGCGAGCTCCCCTTTCTCGACACCTGCAGGCTGATTTTTCACATCTCCCCGCACAACTCTGAGCCCCTACACAATGCTGTTCCCTTGGGTGCTCAGGCCCTCGGTCCCCTCCTGCTCTGAGACCTTTGCCTTCTGGGCCAGACACGGCTCTACGTGCTCTACACAGAGGGACTCACTTAATTCTCAGCACCGCCCTCTGAAGGAGAGGATATTGTTCCCATTTTACAGATGGAGGAGCTCCTGGGTCAAGCATTCTGCCCAGAGTCATGCCGTTAATAAGTGCAGAGCCGCATGAGTCCTGGAGCCTGAAATGCCCTCCCCGCCTCTCTCCTTGGCCAACTTCCACCCATCTTTCAAGACGGACCCCGAGCTCGTTCTCCTGGGAAGTCCGCCTATTCCCTGAACTTTACCACCAGATAGCACTTACCCCGCTGAGCTGATTGCTAAATGATTGTCGGCACACCCACGGAGGACAGGCTTCTGTCCTTTGCCTCACTGCGTCCCCAGACCTATATTCTGTGCCAGGAACCTAATGAAAGCTTTGATGAAAGCACTCATTGGTGAATAACTGAATTAACTACCTACAGGCTTCCTTTGTAGCTGTAATACGACATCACAGCCATTTGCCAAATTGTCAACCTTTGGTAATCAATTTTTCCTGTAATACATACAAAAACCTGGCCAAAGCCTAACTGGGAAACCAGCTGGCTCCCGAAAGGCAGCTTAATTATCCCGAGTTCATTTAAGAGCAGTAGAGCTTTCTGAATGCTCTGGAATGACCTAAAAAGGCAGAGCAGCAGGGAGTTCTGAAATCATCAGCTCCAGCAGACAGTCCCCAGAAAGGGTCCTCTGTGTCTCCCTGGGGAGGGGAGGTCTTTGAAGGCAGGGACAGAGGACACTGGAGAGAGCTGATTTGTCGCATGTATGGTCCGCTGGGCAACAAGCTGACCGAGGAGCAGTGAACTCTGTGAAAAATAAACCTGACCCCTTTCCACACAAAATATTTACAGGAGAAAACAAGTCCTGAAGATTAGACGACCAAGTGAAGCCTTAAGGAGATGTGGAAGGGCCCGGCACTCGCCTCGCTCCCCTACCTGCGCAAACATGAAAGGACTATTCACCTGTGCTGGGGCATCCCTGGACTGCCCTCCAACCCCCTCCAACCCAGGGCATACAAACAAGTCACCTTTCAAATGCAAATCAACACATCCAACGCCCACACCTGCCAACTACCTTCTCTGTCAAGCTTGCCCACACAGAGCCAAGTCTCTTCCTGGGCGCCCATCCCCCCCAGTCCCCTGGGGGCTAAGTATAGACAACATAGGACAGCCCCTACCCCAGAGCCCACTGAGATTGTTGAGGCTAGCCAGTCCCGAATCTGCTGACGCTTCCCAGGGAAAACCACAGTGAAGGCGTTGGCCAGGCTTTCCTCTCACTCCTGCCTCCCCCACTGGCTCTGAGGCTTCCCCAGTGGCCCGGTGTGGGGAGCCGGCCTCCTGCTTCTAGGGATCTCTGCCATTAAAAACTTCTTCCTTCATGACAGCATTCTGGGTCTGTGTGTCTTACCATCCCGGACTAAAACAGATCCCAACATTTCATCGATCTATCTATAAAATATTTCAGTGTTTATTTGACAGAGAGAAGAGAGAGAGTGTGTATGTGTGAGCACACAGGCAGGGGAAGTGGGAGGAGAAGCAGACTCCCATGCCCAGCAAGGAGCCTGATGCGGAGCTCGAACCCAGGACCCTGGGATCTTGACCGGAGCTGAAGGCAGACACCTAACCAACTGAGCCACCCTGGCACCCACAAGTACATTTTAAAACATTCTAGTCCAGGTCTGAGTGGCTCAGTCAGTTAAGGGTCTACCTTCAGCGCAGGTCATGATCTCAGCAGGGAGTCTGCTTCTCCCTAACCCTCTGCTGCTCCCCCTGCTCATGCTCTCTCTCTCTCTCTCCCTCAAATAAACAAGTAAATCTTAAAAAAAAAAATAGTCTATTTCATGTAATAGGACTATGTTTCTTGATCGTTCCATAAACTTTTGAAGTATTAACTAGGTATCTTCCATCCCACCCTCCCCATCCTGTAGGTAAGAAAGGGGAACAACGTGAATTTTAGTGACTTACACAAGGTCATACAAGAATTCGTGGCAAGTTCCTGGTTAGCTGTAAGGTCATTCCCCAAACAGCAAAGCATAGGGGAAATATACAATTCTGGAATCATTACATCATTTCTTGTCCTGTTTCCTGTCAACTGTTTCTGCCAGAAATGGCAATAATGACCTATTTTCACCAAGCAATAGAATGCTATAGAGTTAGATCTCTTCCCTAAATGCAGTTATAAAATCTGGACTAAAGAGGGCAGGAGATGCTCTACTAGAAAACAAAACAAAACAAAACAAAAACTACAGAAGACCAAGGAAAAAGTCCTATGAGAAAGTCATGCATACATTTGAGTATATGATAAACTGACTTATTTAAAAAAAAAACCTGTATAAATGCTTTAAAAAAAATTAGCAGCAGAGCTGGGACTCAAACACAGGTTTGGGAGCTAGTACAAAATGCTGAATATTTCCCCCCAAAATCTGTAGATGACCATACAAAGCTATAAATGCGTTCCCCTGTGAGCCTCAATGACTTTGCCCACATAATGGGGGCTACAGAATGCCATCTTTTGAATAAACATAATTACGTGAAAGCACTTTGTAAAATGTGAGTGTAATTCAAATCAACGTATTAAATTGTCAAGAGTTTTTCCCAGTCCTCGGGGCTAGCAATATTTGAGTAAATCTTTATCCTTTTTTGGCCGCCTAGCCCTGGTTTGGTGCAGCTCTTCCTCAATGAGGCGAGCAGAAAGTGGATTTTTTTTCTCTCCATTTCCAGCAGGTGCAACCCGTGACTGTCGTAACGAACAGATCCCCACATGCGTGGGGAGAACATGACTTCGGAATGCAGCCCAGTCTCTCCCTATAGGGTCTAACAAATCCTAAGCATAAACAGCGTGCGTCTGGTGAGCACAGTGTTCTTTGCAATATTATAAATGCGACCTAGGGTTCAGAGGCACCTGTCTTTTAGGCTTCAGATCCCAGGAAGCAGCTACAGCGGTCCCTGCTGGAAGCAAACTGATGGAACAAAGGTAATGGTCACCCCCCTACAATCGAGATGTGAGCTCTCTCGGCGCTGAAAGACCTACTCACACGATGAGTGCTACCCTCTGCAGAGCGTCTCTGCCTGGCATTGAATAAGACCTTTGCCTCTGCTATCTTGGTTAATCACCATCTAAGCAGGTAAGAAAATTGAAGCCCAGGGAAATCAAGACCCTTAGTTAGTAAATAGTGAGTCCATTAGATCCAAAGTCCAAGCCCTAAAGAGGAAGGATTTCTCAAAATTTTAATCTGATAAGAGACACCTGGGGATGTTGTTCAAATGCAGGTTTTGATTCAGTAGGTCTGTGGCAGAGCCAAGATCCCGCGTTTCTAGCAAGCTCTCAAGTGATGCAGATGCGGCTAGTCTGGGGAACATCCTTGAAGAAGCAAGGCTCTAAATCAGTATGTGTCTTGGGGCACCTGGGTGGCTCAGTCAGCCAAGCATCTGCCTTTGCTCATGATCCTGGGGTCCTGGGATAGAGCCCTGTGTCGGGCTCCCTGCTCAGGGAAGGAGGCTGCTTCTCCTTCTTCCTCTGCCCCTCCCCCTGCTTGTGCACTCGTGCTTTCTCTCTGTCAAATAAATAAAATTGTTAAAAAAAAATCAGTATGTGTCTTGAAAAATGCCTCTTGCATCTCATGATAAAAAACATGTGGACGCCTGGGTGGCTCAGTGGGTTAAGCCGCTGCCTTCGGCTCAGGTCATGATCTCAGGGTCCTGGGATCGAGTCCCATGTCAGGCTCTCTGCTCAGCAGGGAACCTGCTTCTCCCTCTCTCTCTGCCTGCTTCTCTGCCTGCTTGTGATCTCTGCCTATCAAATAAATAAATAAAATCTTAAAACAAACAAACAAACATGCACGGCTCTTCTCCATGTAAGCACCTCCCTAGGGCCTTTTCCCTTTGGTAAAGCTTGGTGACACAATAGGAGATTCCTTCCGCATCTATTAAATGTTTCAATTTAACTCCATGAACAACGTCTTCCTTTTGTTCCATCCACAAACCTTTCTTGAGGTCCTGCTAGGACCCAGCCCCAGCTGTGGGCACCAAGGACACTGAGATGGATCAGATAAGGCCCTGGCCCCAGGGAGAAGATTAATGGAGACCAAGTGTTCGGAAATCTCCGGGGCTTCCATGAAGGAACACCCTGCACCCTAGGGACATAGAATTCTAGTTTAATCCTGGCTGCTTTGGCTCCAGAGCCATCTTCACCACAACATGGGCACCTTTCGGCCCTATGCATTCCATTGCTCTTGGCATAGAGACAATTTTATGGTGGCTCGTGGTGTCCAGATTCTACCGTGAAAATACAATTCACCTATCTCGTGTCAGTATGCATATGAAATTATATCATTATTTTGTTGGGGCCAAAACATGTCAAATGTTTCTTGGACTTATTTTGGGGGTAGAAACTGCCAAAGATGAAACTTAAGTTTTTCTATATGATTTTAAATAACTTTATGTATACTTGGAATATGGCAAGAAAATATATTGAAAATTAAAATTAACTTTAGTTTTATTTTTTTTAAGATTTTGTTTATTTATTCATTTGTCAGAGAGAGAGCGCGAGAGAGCGAGCAGAAGCAGGGGGAGCGGCAGGCAGAAGGAGAAGGAGGCGCCCCGCTGAGCCAGGAGCCCCATGTGGGACTCGATCCCAGGACCCTTAACCGACTGAGCCACCCAGGCTCCCCAACTTCAGCTTTAACTAATAAAACTGAATCTCAGAAAGCAATCAGAATCTTAGCAAACGGATACCTCTCCTGAGATGAAAGGGAAATGCCTTCCAAGAGTGGAGAGATCTATTAAACGTGTTATTTGCGAAATATTTTGGAAGGATTTAAATTACTGAAGTCAATTTTCCCCCACTGGCAAGGTAATTAGTTTTATCTATTTATTACCACTGTTTGCATTGTGTTTACTGTTACTTAATCATAGACTAAATCATACATGTCTACCAGCAAGAAATCTAGTTATGACCTCAGATGTCTCCCAGATGTTCCCTATATGTGCATAAACACCCACGGAAAACTTCTCTAGCAAATGCCATTCCTTTATCCCCCCATTTTTAAAAAAGATTTTATTTATTTGTTGACATAGAGCACAAGCAGTGGAGCAGCAGGGGGAGAAACAGGCTCTTCCCTGAGCTGGGAGTCCAATGCAGGGCTCAATCCTGGGACCACGACCTGAACCGAAGGCAGAAGCTTAACCAACTGAACTACCCAGGTGCCCTCTTCACCCCCATTCTTATGGCACGGCTGTTAAGGAGACAGGGGTGGGAGAGAGGTAGAGGAGACAGGTAGGGAGGAGAGAAGGTCCACGCTCCTGCAGGCAGCCAGCATTTGACTGCCGGCTTCTAGAACAGAGCTTGGTTTCATTCCACTGAAATTCTGGCATCTCTAGTTGGTCATTACTCACTGAGTCATTTGAGGTCATTTAAACCTATCTCCCCCCAGATGCAGATAAGATTCTAAACAGGAACACAGGAAGCCAGCTAAGATAATAGATAACGGGAGAAAAAGAAGGGCTAATCTCATGAGAAATTACATTAAAGGAGCCTTTTACAGCTGTAATTCTTCCGTGAACTACGGCAAGGCGATGAAGCCCCGCAAAGCCCTGGAATTGAACTTCAAGTTGGAAGATACTTCAAGGGGCTCTGGGAGTCCAGCTCTCAATTTATGGAGAAAGAAATTTATGAATGAGACACGGAGATTCATTTGCAAAGTCAAGGTCTTGCAGCTAGTTAATGAGAGAGTCAGAGTTTGGGGCATCTGGGTGGCTCAGTTGGTTAAGCGTCTGCCTTTGGCTCAGGTCATAATCCCAGGGTCTTGGGATCAAGACCCACATTGGGCTCCCTGCTCAGTGGGGAGCCTGCTTCTCCCTCTGCTGCTCCCCGGCTTGTGGTCTCTCTCTGCCAAATAAATAAAATCTTAAAAAAAAAAAAAGAGTTGAAGTTTGGTCTGCTGAATCACAATTCAGTGATCTTCTTTTTGTTGCCTGAGTCCACGTCCTAAATCACTCCAGTCACACCACTCTGGCCTTCCTCCATGAGTACCATTTTGCCCTCATCAGGAATCATCTGTCTCATTCACTATTTTGTTGTTCAGCCACGTTGCAAATATCCAGAGCCCCCTGTGTGACAGGAGCACAAGGAGAACCTCACGGTCTGGGTCCCTGTCTTCGAGGTGACCCCAGTGCCACTCCTTGTAGCAATGCTTTCTGGACCCAGCCTTCCCTGTCAGAAATGACTGCTTCCCTCCCTCGGAGAGACACTTGGCTTTCATAGTTGAAATTCCGCTATGAACAGTGACACAGAGAAGGACAAAACATGACAGAACTAGAGATGTAGCCCGTGGTGGGTCCTGTACCTCAAGACACTGATGGGCTTTATGAAACTGAGTCAAGCTGCCGGCAGGCCACAGTGGGGATGGAATTACAAGCGCCCCTGGGGTGTTTTCCTCAAATTCATTCCACAGAACGATCGTCAAAGAGGCCTGTATTTTTCACTGTAAATGTAAATGCTTCTTGTCAGAGACCGTCTGGCTCACAGCCCATCTTTCAAGGCTCTAGTCACTATTAACCCACGCGAGTCCCTAAAACGCCACAGCTGTACTGAGACATCCGAGAGGGGTCGTGGCAGGAAGGTGTGACTCGGCAGTGAGGTTAGGTAACAGCAAGGCCCCAAACAAACAAACGAAAACCCTGGCAGCTCAAAGATTTTGTTTTTCTTTCTTTGAGGAGACTTAATCTCACCTAAGTCACAAATCTAAGAAGATTTGTCTCAGATTCACATCGCAGGCTTAAGTCGTTCATTATTTTACAACGCGATATACCCATTTTCATTCCTCACGGGCTCTGAGTTCTGTTCTCGATTTGGAATTACTGTGATGTCAGAGAGCCTGCTGGCTCGCTTTCCCAACACCCAACAGCCTCGTTCTGTTTTCCAACAGGAGTAAAAGGAAAGTCAGCAGCAACGATTCCATGTGAATAAGGAAATCCCGATGTGAGCCCCCGTTTCCTTTGGAAACATGAATCAGTGTTCCTGGTGTTGAAAATAGATTTCTGTAGCAACTTGTTTATTTAATAAAGATTTCGATTCAGGATGAAGAACAAGGAGAGATTATGTTAAATTAATTTTACATGTTCTCATCACAGCATTGTCAGTGGACCATATTTTCAAATTACCTCTTATGTGCAGGTACACAGCAGATAGAGAACACATTATCTTTAATATAGAAAAGCAGAATCAAGGTGGATAAAATTTTAAGGGGGGAACTATATAGTAACTGGAATATCTTACTCCCTGTTTTCTAAGATGCATTTGGGGAAGCAGCTATTAGAGTCATACGGAAATCTACCACTGTTCTTTAGGCATTTTGAAGCTAAGTTTGAATGTTAATTTTTCAAAGAGCTGGGTTTCATTAAGGAATATAGAATAAAGGGTAATAAGACAAACATTTTTTTTTTTTTTTTAAAGATGAACCCAGGGGCGCCTGGGTGGCTCAGTTGGTTAAGTGTCTTCCTTCGGCTCAGGTCATGATCCCAGTGTCCTGGGATCGAGCCCCACATCGGGCTCTCTGCTCAGCAGGGAGCCTGCTTCCTCCTCTCTCTCTGCCTGCCTCTCTGCCTACTTGTGATCTCTGTCAAATAAATAAATAAAATCTTAAAAAAAAACTTTAAAGGGGCGTCTGGGTGGCTCAGTGGGTTGAGCCTCTGCTTTCGGCTCGGGCCGTGATCCCAGGGTCCTGGGATCGAACCCCACATCAGGCTCTCTGCTCCTCGGATAGCCTGCTTCCTCCTCTCTCTCCCTGCCTGCCTCTCTGCCTGCTTGTGATCTCTGTCTGTCAGATAAATAAATAAAATCTTTAAAGAAAAAAAAAAAACTTTAAAAAAATTTAGAATAAAAAAAAAAAAAGATGAACCCGGTAGGGGTGCCTAGCTGGCTCAGTCAGTAAAACATATGACTCTTGACCTCAGGGTTGTGGGTTCGAGCCCCACATTGGATATGAAGATTACTTAAAAAATTTTTTCTTCTCCTTAAAAAAAAAAAGATGAACCCAGTAAAGAACAAAGAACTACACTTACCCACGTGACATATCTTCTACGTGCTGCCCAGATGGGAGTGGGCCACAGGGGGCCATGGAGAAGGAAAAACCACAGAGATGTGCAGAACAGCACCAGTGGCCCCCACAACCCTCCCCTCCTTCTACAATTTCCCCTTGTACCTAGCGAAACCTTCCAGAGAAGAAGGAGCAGTTCTGAAATAGCTCAAAGTAAGTTTACAAGTTGGGACTCGTAAATATAAATATTTACAATATAAACATGTACATATAAACATAAATATTTACGATATAAATATAAATATTTACAAGAAATATAACCCTGATTCTTTGAATGGATGTTCAGGAGAGTTTGTTATTTGAGCACCTAAGTGGGCTCTCCGAGCCTGAACATGTCCATTGCTTATCTTTAGAATTCTCCTGACTTTAACTAAATATTCTTTCTTCATCCTTTGGCACGAATTGTGCACTAATGACGTGAATACTTGACACAAAATCCCATAAAACATTATGCTTTAGTAACTTCCTTGTTAACATTTTCTTTCATTTTCTTTACTGGGGCCAAGGTACAGTTTTGCCATTTGGCTGCGAAAAGACTCTATTTTATAAAATATCAATGGGTGATTTTTCACCTAATCAACCCACAGCTTACGGTAGATTTGCAAACACATCAAATAGACAGAAAGCAGAGGCAGATAGTGATTCTTATAACGACATAAAAGCAAATAGTTGTTTCCCTGGAGGTATCCTGAGGTATGAAAATGCCTTTAAAGAAAAAAAACCTCCCTCTCTAAGAATCATATACTTGTAATCGAGTTTCTAATGGGCAAAACGATGAATGCTTGCTTACACATTTTTTTTAAAGATTTTATTTATTTATTTGACAGACAGAGATTACAAGTAGGAAAGAGAGGCAGGCAGGGAGAGAGAGGAGGAAGCAGGCTCTCTGAGGAGCAGAGAGCCCGATGTGGGGCTCGATCCCAGGACCCGGGGATCACGACCTGAGCCGAAAGCAGAGGCTTTAACCCACTGAGCCACTCAGGCACCCCTGCTTACACATTTTTTAAAATAAATAAAATCAAGTAACAAAAAGGCAAAGTTCATGAGCTACTTTTAAAATTCTTCTTGCTCTGCTACGTTATCATTAAATCTGATTAAAAAAAAAATAGAAACCTCTCTGTAAACAGAATTCTTTCCTCAGCACTGTCCTTCTGGTCATAAGCTTCTATCGCCCTAAATATGTACATGAATACTCATATACGCTTCTGCCCATGTGTGTAAGTACCTCGTGCTGTCGGCCAAGGAAATATAGGAATACGGGATAACATAGGATTTACTGATAATATGTATGTGTACATGTGTGTATTAGATGTACACACCTGTCTATAAAAGATTCCTCCATGAAACTGAAAAGAACTTTTAAAACAGTCATTTCTGCAGGGCGCCTGTGGGGCTCAGTTGGTTAAGCAGCCGATTCTTGATTTCATCTCATGTCGTGATCTCAGGGTGGTGGGATCAAGCCCCAAGTCAGGCTCCAGGCTCTGTGCTCAGGGGCTCAACGGGGACTCGGCTTGAAATTCTCTCTCTCTCTGTCCCCCCTCCCCGCACACTCACACACTCTCCCTCTCTCTCTCAAATAAATAAATCTTTAAAAATAGATATATAAAACAGCCACGTGTAGCCTGTCCCTTGGAGTCTATCACTCAAAGCAGTCGGTATCTGCAGAAGAGCGCATGACCTGATCCCCTTTCCCGGCCGTTGCGTCCCTTCAGGCCACGCTCAGACTCGTCACCCCTCCCAGGCCATGCCCGGCCCTTCACTGAGACGCTCAGTGTTCAGAGCTAACAGCCGACTGGATGCAGCCGCTTCGGCACAGCGAGGGGAAAAGTGACAGTTTACTTGCACCCCCAAACAAAGCCATTATATTTACCTTCTACTTTGAAGATAGTAAAGTGCGGTCGGCAATGGAAAGAACCCAACGCGTTACCTGCGCAGTTCATCCACAGACCCTGGTAAACCCAAGTGGCGGTTATCACCGAGGATGCTCGCGTGGTCACTTTCCACTCGTTGGAGGCGGTGGCCGCGACGAGAGCTCCAAACCCTCCGACGCCGAACACCAGAGCTGAGATCTGCGCCCTGGACATGTCGCTCTGCCTTCTGCAGTGACCGCGTCCTCACAGAACGCTTTGGTGGGCCTAGGCGTGCAGCGGGCGCCTGGCGCTCGACAGGTGTCACGGCCGGTTAACGCGCATAGGGGACCGCATTTCAGGCTCGGGTGGCCCGCAGGAGTACGGAATTCAGGGTGAAGTCGGCGGTACCGACGGCATTTTAAAGATAGCCTAAGATGATCTCTCTAATTTCCTACAGGGAGGTTTACTGAAAATTCGTAGATGGATTTTTAAACGTTTTGACTTCGCAGATTTTCCCCCCTGGCACCATAGTTAATGCTTAATTTTCTGTTAGCCTGAAGCTTAACGAACCATGCAACAACCAGATATTACAAAGTACAAATTATACAGTAACAGTGAAGGCTTCTTTGACCAATTGCTTTAGTCTCCCATGCTCTGAATCTTCATACAAATGCAATCATATCGCACGGATTCTATAACCTTGTTTTTGCACACATTATGTCCGTGAGAACGTAGTTGTCGCTCATTAAATAGTGCAGCTGAAAAATAGCACTTCGTTAAACGGATACACTACAATTTATCCATTTTCCTGGAGATGAACATGGGTGCTGCTTCTCCCACTGTCCCCATCCGCCTTCCCTCAACAGTGTCTGGAAAAGGTGTAAGGGTTCTCATGCATTTCTCTTTATGCACCTGCACAAGAGTTTCTCCAGGGCAATCTTAAAAACAGAACTGCTAGGGAGTTGGAAATAAGAGCGAACTAGTCCTCCAACTTTACAGACCATACTAAATTGCCCTACTGAGAAATTCTAGCAGGCTACCATCCCACTACCAGTGGGTGAGTCCCCACTGCCTCACTTCATAACATGTGGTATTGGGGTGTTCTTAGAATTGCTGGGCTTTTGGGGGTGGGGTTGGTCTGATGAGTAAGTTGGTCTGATGAGTAAAGTTATCACATTAGGATGACTTTTGTATTTGTGGATTAATAATGAAACTGGGTATATTGCCATGTATTTCTTGGTTCTTGTGTTTTCGTCTACAAAAACATTTGTAGTTTTTACTCATGTAATCCTTTGAGTTGCATGACTTTTTATAATTTTTAAAAAACTTTATTGTTTTACTTGACAGAAGGAGAGAGAGTACAAGCCACGGGAAGGGAACAGCAGGCAGAGGGAGAGGGAGAAGCAGATTCCCCGCTGAGCAGGGAGCTGGATGTAGGGCTCGATCCCCGGACTCTGGGATCATGACCTGAGCGGAAGGCAGACGCTTAACCAGCTAAGTCACCCAGGCGCCCCTATGATTTATTTTTAGTTCTATATATATCCTGGATAGTAAACTTAAAAAAAAAATATTTTCTCTATTAGAGCGAGAGCACAAGTGGGGGAGTGGAAGATGGGCAGAGGGAGAGGGAGACTCCACGTCTAGTGGGAGTAATCCCAGAATCCTGACATCATGACTTGAACCAAAGTCAGACACTTAACCGACTGAGCCACCCAGGCGCCCCTGCATGGTAATCTTTCACTGATTACCCATGTTGCAAGTATCTTCCCCAGTTTGTGCTTTGTCTTTATTTGGCTACTTGATGAAGACTCTGAATTTTAATGTGGTCAAATTTATCAAGCTTTCACTAAACGATTTTTACGTTTGAGATCTTGATTCAGAAATCCCCCTCAGAGATACCAAATTCAGTACCCTCTACTCCTATTTCAAAGTTTTAGCTTTTACATTTAAGTTCTTAAATCATCCAGAATTGATTTTCTGCTTTATGATATAAGGACCTATTTCATTTTTTAATATGGGAACCCAGGTTCTCTGTCCCTACTAAACAGTCTCATTTTTCTCTACAGATTTGTAGCCATATCAGATATCAATAATTGCATGACCTGCTTATGGATTCTCTAATCTGTTCCATCTATCTCGTCTGTTCCTGCACCCATATGATAATCCCTTAATTACTCTAATTCTATAAAAATTTCTTGAGATCTTGTTGATGTTTCTTACTTTGCTCTTCTTTTTCAAGAGTGAGCCTTTTTTTTTTTTACCTCTTTGTTGTTCCTTTCATATTTTAGAATAAGTTTATCAAGTTATACATGTATGGGGCACCTGGGTGGCTCAGTGGGTTAAAGCCTCTGACTTTGGCTCAGGTCATGATCTCAGGGTCCTGGGATCAAGCCCCGCATTGGATTCTCTGCACAACAGGGAGCCTGCTTCCTCCTTCCCCTCTGCCTGCCTCTTTGACTACTTGTGATCTCTCTCTCTGTCAAATAAATAAATAAATAAAATCTTTTAAAAAAAAGTTTACATGTATATACTTACTGGGTCGTTTGTTGGAAGAAAGTAAATAACTTTATAAAGTTGAGTCTTCCTCACAATGAGTATCATATGTCTCTTCATTTCACCCATTTTCAGTGTCTTTCAGTAAAGTTATACACTTTAAGTCTTGTTACATTTTTTGCTAGATTTTTTTTAAGTTCTTATTTTTAAGTAATCTTTACACACACCATGGGACTCAAACCTACAACCCTAAGATCAAGGGCCACGTGCTCCAACAACTGAGCCAGCCAGGTGCCCCATGCTAGATTTATTCTTAAACTTAGGACTCAAACTAACACCTATTTTACCTAACATATGATTTTTCTGATTTTCTTCTTATGTACACAATTGACCCTTGAACAGCATGGTCACTAGGGGTGTCAACCTCCACACAGTCAAAAATCCATATAAAACTTTTAACTCCCCCAAAATGTAAATAATAGTCTACTGTTGACCAGAAGCCTTACTGATAACATAAACAGTTAACACATATTTCTTATGTTATATGTATCATATACTGTATTCTTACAATAAAGTAAGCTAGAGAAAAGAAAGCATTATTATTAAAATAATAAGGAACAGAAAATAAGTTTATAATACTGCTACTGTATTTATTAAAAAAATCCACAAGTAAGTGGACCTGCTCAGTTCAAACCCTTGTTGGTCAAAGGTCAACTGTACTTATCATTTTTCTTCTTTCTTGCGTTTTTTTTTTTGAGTTTTTTCTACATTTTAATTTTTCCACTCTATTAAATTGGAAGTTACACATTATTTGTACTGTTTAAGAGTTACTCTAGAAATTTTAGTGCACAAATAATAAAATCAATTATACATAATAAAATCACTCTCCTCCTGAATAATATAAGGACCTTAAGACGTTTTAACATTAATAACTCCTCTTCTGGCCTACATTATTACTTTATTTCTATGTTGTTTGATTTTTAGTTCCATAAATTAGAGTTTTCTCTCCTCAGATGTTAGCCCCACACTTAGTAGTGTATATGTCATTTTTCTTTTTTTGCTTGCTAATCCATTTTGCTTCTCAAAACTCCCTTGTGAGTTTACTATTTTTCTCCTTCCTAAGGTCTATCCTTGGGAGGTTTCCTTAGTGAGGGGCTGTTGGTAGTTACCCTAGTTTTGTTTGTCAGATAATATGTCTTCTGTTCTGCAGTTGGTAGATAATTTTTCTGGCTATATGGTTATAAGTTGACATTTTTTTTGACTCAGAACTTTGAAGATAGAATGCCATTTTCATCTGGCTTCCATTTTTGCTGTAGAGAAATGGAGAATTGGATTTGTCATTTCTTTGTAGATTAATTCCTATTTTCCCTTTGGCTGATTTTAAGATTCTCTTTGGTTTTGGCAGTTTTGGTTTGACTTTGTAAGTGTGATTTTTTTGGTATTCTCCTGTGGCATTTACTGAACTTCTTAAATCTAATGACTCTTA
This sequence comes from Mellivora capensis, assembly GCA_004024625.1. NCBI lineage: Eukaryota > Metazoa > Chordata > Mammalia > Carnivora > Mustelidae > Mellivora > Mellivora capensis. The sequence continues at coordinate 32,515 of PISX010009464.1, forward strand.
TCTTTCATCAATTCTGGAAAACTCTTGGTTCCTTCCTTCTGCAGATGTTACTTCTGCCACTACTATTTCTTTATCTCCTTCTGTAACTTTGGTAAGATTTTTTTGTTTATCCTATTTCTTAACTTCTCTTTAATATTTTTTTTAAAAAGATTTTATTTATTTATTTGACAGAGAGAAATCACAAGTAGGCAGAGAGGCAGGCAGAGAGAGAGAGGAGGAAGCAGACTCCCTGCCAAGCAGAGAGCCCGATGCGGGACTCGATCCCAGGACCCTGAGATCATGACCTGAGCCAAAGGCAGAGGCTTAACCCACTGAGCCACCCAGGCACCCTCTTTAATATTTTTGATGACTTTATCTCTCCATGCTGCATGTAATTCGCTGTTAATCCATTCAGAGGTTCTAATTTCTAATATTATCCTTTAAAAAAAGTCTGAAGTTTCTATGTTATCCTTTTTGTATCTTCCTGTTTCCTTTTTCTAATCTCTTGTTCTTTAGTCATAATTCAAATGTCAGATACTTAAGTTATATTCTATATCTCATTATTCTCATATCTATAGTTTTTGGAGGTTGGTCTTTTTTTTTTTTTTTTCTTTCTACTGACCCTCTCACTCATAGTGGTTTGTTAAAAATACGTGCTTTGTGATTTATGATTGTAAGCTTATGTTCCTGGCAACTTTTTCATGGACATGTTTTGAGGCCTGAGTTGGCTATTTGTTCCCCCTGATAGAATTTATATTTGCTGCTTCCTGTTGTTTAGGTGAGCTATCAACCCAGGACTATTTTTTTTTTTTAAGATTTTATTTATTTATTTGAGAGGAGAGAGAGAGAGAATGAGCAGGGGTGTGAGGGGCAGAGGGAGAGAGAGAGAAGTAGGCTCTCTATTGAGCAGGGAGTCTGACTTGGGGGCTCCATCCCAGGACTCCAGGATCATGACCTGAGCTGAAGGCAGACAACCAACGGAGGCCACTAAGGCACCCCAACCCAGGACTACTTTATTTTTTTACTATTTTTAAAAGATTTTATTTATTTATTTGACAGAGAGAGGGAGAGGGAGGGCACAAACAGGGGGAGCAGCTGGGAGAGGGAGAGGGAGAGGAAGAAGCAGGCTGGATCCCAGGACCCCGAGATCATGACCTGAGCCAAAGGCAGATGCTTAATCAACTGAGCCATCAGGTGCCCCAGGACTACTTTAAATTATCATCTTTTACTAGCCATTCAGTAGGTGTAAATTCTAGTCCCACACCCAAGTGAATGTTGGCTGACTTCTCAGGTAACTTCTGATGTCCCTATTCTCAGATCCATGGTTGAGACAGGACATTCCCTTACCATGACCCAGGAGGGCAGTGATGGAGATGATGATGGGGTTGGTGAAGCAATGCTTTTTAATTTTGTCCCCTATAGTTGTTACTTTGGGCTGGGAACTAGTTTATGCAGAGTTCTCTGATCCTGACGACAGTGTTTTGTAGCGCTAGGATCCCAAGTTATGGCCAACTGGGAATTAAAATCTCAGTAACCAAGGAACTTCAGGGTAGCTGACTGGACTTTCTGTATTTGTGCTTTCTCCCCATTTTATGGCCTCTAAGAATTTCCTTTGCTTTCTTACCAGCTCAGGTATGCATTTAAAAATATTTTTCAAATATTGTTTCTAGCAGCTGTAGGTGTTTTGTTTCCAGAAGGTTATATAGGATATCTAATCCACCCTACGTCAGAAATAAAGTCACCAAATGTTATAAAGTCAACACTTATGTTAAAAATGTCTCTAAAAATCCAATAACCTGGGGCATCTGGCTGGCTCAGTCAGGAGAGCATTCAACTCTTGACCTCAGGGTTGTTTGAGCCCCATGTTGGGCATAAAGGTTACTTTTTTTAAAAAGTCAAATAACTTATCAGGAAATAACAATAAGTGAATCCATCCCAAATGAGGGGAATCCTAGAATTTCAAATTTGTGCAAATTTTGCTGTGCTACCTAATCTCAATTCATATTTATCATCTTCTGGAAATTACTTGCATGGTTTTAGTGGAAAGAGCTCTCTCTTGAAAAAAATAAGATCATCTGATAAACTTCTTTTTGAGTACATTATATTTTTCTTCATCACACTGTGAGTTGAATTCCCAGAAAAGATATGCCTAATTCTACATCTAAGATGAAAATATAACAAATAAAAATGAAAAACCACCCAACCTCCCCTGCCAACACCTATTTTCTTATATCATTAAAATAAGATTTCAGCTAGAGGGGCTCCTGGGTGGCTCGGTCTGTTCTGGTCGTGATCCGAGGGTCCTGGGATTGAATCATGCCTTGGGCTTCTTGCTCAGTGGGGAGTATGCTTCTTCCTCTCCCTCTGCTCCTTCCCCCAGCTTGTGCTCTCTTTTCTCAAATAAAAAAATATATACATGGAAAAAATTTTTTTTCAGCTAGATTTCTTAAAACTTAGGGACACTACTAATATTCACCTCTTTTGCCAATATCTTGATTCCAGGGCTAATCAGAGCACTGCAAAACAGTCTTCTAAACACCTAATAACTAGCAATGAAAATTAGTTCTGTCTATAAATAGCTATTAGTCTCTTACTTTGCCAGAATTTTGCACACTTTGATTTCTTTTCAGATGTAAATATGTATTAAAGTCTCCTGTTTACATTAAGGAGGGCACGTGATGTAACGGCACTGGGTATTTTCTAAGACTGGTGAATCACTGACCTCTACCTCTGAACTAATAATACACTACATGTTCATTAATTGGATTTAAATTTAAAAATGGTTCAACGTTTAAAAAAAAAGATCCTTTTGGCATAAAGATTTACAGGATTAAAATCTGAGAAACAAAAAAGAGATATACCACTTGAATAAGTCTCCAAGTGTTTTGAGCATAGGACCATTTTTTAAGCTTACTTTTCGCTGGGGAGAAAGGAAGAAATTGTTTTTCTGGAAAACTTCAACCAAATTTTGTTCACTATCCCATTGTCAAAATTACTAAGACACACCATATTTTAAATGTTTTTTGACCATTTTTTTTCTTAACCTTCCTGGAATTCAAAGGGTAATTGCAGGTGAGGTGGGGAAAGCGTCCATTGTAACTAATCTTAGAAAAAGAAAAGGGGAGGAATTAAGTCTGCACAGACAGAAACGTTAGGAATAGCTAGTTTAAATCACAAAACACCTGGGGGGCCGTCAGTTAGAGTGTTTTGGACCCAGCTGTGATTGAAGGGTCGGGAGGGGTTGTAATCTGTGAACTCTTCCTGGCTGACAAATTTTATATCACAAACACCTCCTTCCTAAATTGGTTTGAGGATTATGACATTATACGTGTAAAGCACCGAGAAAGTACTAAATATACCTCATCTATTGTTACTTTGATTATTCCTAGAAAAATGAGGATATCGAGATTAGAGTGACCAACCAAGCTTTTTGGTTTGCCCAAACGGTCTACATTTTAGCACCGAATGCCATGGGTCCCGAGACGCCCCTTGGCCCTGGAGAACCAAAATGTTCCAATTTTTCAGCTTTTACTGGGGTGGAGAAAGGTGGAAGAAACGGAACGAGTTCCTATTTTTCACAGACAATAACCTCCGGTCACAGGCCCAGCAAATTTCCTGTTTCTACCCTACTTCCCCTCACACTGCCACCTGCCTGCAAAAAGAAGTTAATTCTTGCTGGAGGAGACTGGTCGGCCCCTGGAGCGCGAGGCGGGGCTGGCGGAGGCGGGACCTGGACCTGTGTTCCCTGCACCACGCGGCAGTGACCAGCAGAGGGCAGGCGCCGGAGTGTAGGGGAGGGGTGGGGGTGGGGGGCTGGGTGTGTGTGTGTGTGTGTGTGTGGTGTTCTTGTCTAGCTTTGTGTGTATGTATGTGTGTTGTGTGTTCTTGTCTAGCTTTCATTTCTGATTGTAGGTGCAGAACGTTGGGCTAGTCCTACACCTTCACGGGTGTAGGTAACATCCTCTTTACCCTATAGGAAGCTGCTCTCTTGCTGATTTTTTTTTTTTTTAATCCCCATTCCTCTTGTCTATGATATGGGAGTTTCTATGTGTCCCTACATCCATGCCCATGGCTTAGCATTATACAATGTCCACGTTTTTGCCAGATGAGGGGTATAAAGTGATGCCCCTGTTTCAATTTGCATTCATTTGGAAACCTGAGTTTGAACAACTCTTGCACACTTTTAACTTTTTGTTTCCTTTTAGTTTTTCCTTTTCTGACTTGGCCCATTTTTCCTTTAGGATTCCTTTTGATTTTGCAGGCATTCCTTGTATACTCTGGAGAGACACCCCTTACTGGTTTTAGACATTTCCTCTCTCTTCTCCCAACCTGACATCCACACCTTTTCTCATGATTGTTGTGACTTTCATCCCATATTAAGTTCTCCTGTCTGCACGTGGGCCCATTTCTCTACTCCAATTTACTGCTCCGTGCGTGTATCCTTCTGCGGGCACTACCCTGTTTTTATCACTTCTGCTTCTAGATGTATCCGAACATCTGGTAGTAAAGTCCCCTCTCTGTAGTTTTTTTTTAATAGCAAATAATTTTTATTGTTTTATCAGAAAGACTTTGTATATACAAATAATTTTTAAAAGACAATAAAGACATGATGGTTTTTGACAGAAATTTTATTAAAGCCAGATGTTGTATTTTGGGGGTCGGGGGTGAGTTTTTTGGAAAAAAATTTTTTAAAAGCTAACCTTCAATAAAGCATCTTAGAGCACGTCAGTTCTATTAAAGAATGGTAAATTGTATATTATAAAAAGTCTTTGATATGAAACACACGGGCTCATACCTTAAAATTTTTCAAACTTCAGGTGGAACCTACTGCTTCTCTTTGGTTTCTGAAGATATAAAATTGCTTTAAATTCTAGCAGATCAAACATCACTTACGTCTGTGTGAGGCTGAGGCAGAAGGGCTGCCTGAATGAAAGTAGGCTTAAGAGTCACGAGAACTAGGGTCACCTGGGTCACCTCAGCTAGTTAAGCGTCTGACTTCAGCTCAGGTCATAATGTCAGGGCTCCCACTCAGCAGGGGGTCTGCTTCTCCCTCTGCCCCTCCCCCACTCTTGTATGCACGCTCTCTCTCAAATAAATGAGTAAAATCTTAAAAAAAAAAAAGTCACGGGGCACCTGGGTGGCTCAGTTGGTTACGTGTCTGCCTTTGGCTCAGGTCATGATCCCAGGGTCCTGGGATCGAACCCCGCATCAGACTCCCCGCTCAGTGGGAAGCCTTCTTCTCCCTCTCCCTCTGCTTGTGTTCCCTCTCTTGTTGTCTCCCTCTCTCTCTGTCAAATAAATAAATAAAATTTAAAAAAAAGTCATTAAAACTAAACACGATGTGAATCCTTGACCAGATCAAGAATTGGATTTTTTTTTTTTAAAGCCACACATGACCTTATAGGGGTAATCCAGAAAATCTGAAGGTAGGCTATATTGACACCATTAGCATAGCAATGGTAGGTTCCCCGGGTGTGACAGTGTCTGTGTGGTCACATAGAAAAATGTCCTTGTTCTTAGGTGGATGGAAATATTTAGGAATGAAATGTGCATCTGCAGCTTAATTTCCCATGGTTCCAAAAATAAGTATATAAAGCTAAGGAGGCAAGATGTTGTTGGTGGAATGGCTAAAATTAACCAGTCAGGGAACGACGGGTGTTGGTGAGGATGCAGAGAAAGGGGACCCTTCTTACACTGTTGGTGGGGATGCAAGGTGGGGCAGCCATTCTGGAAAACAGTACGGAGGTTCCTCAAAAAGTTGAAAATAGAGCTACCCTACGACCCAGTAACTGCATTACTGAGTGTTTACCCCAAGGATACAAATGTAATGATCCCAAAGGGCACCTGCGCCCCAATATTTATAGCAGTGATGTCCACAATAGCCAAACTGTGGAAAGAGCCCAGATGTCCACCGGTAGATGAATGGATAAAGAAGATGTGGTATATATCATGGACTACTACACATCAAAAAAACCAAGTCTTGTCATTTCAACGACAGGGATGGAACTACAGGGTATTTTGCTAAGCGAAATAAGTCAATCAGAGAAAGATAATTATCATATGATCTCACGGATGTGTGGAATTTAAGAAACAAAACATAGGATCATACGGGAAGAGAGAAAACAAGATGAAATCAAAAGGGAAAAACCATAAAAGACTCTTACTCATAGGAAACAAACTGAGGGCTGCTGGAGAGGAGGGGTGGGGGAGGGGGTAACTGGGGGAGGGGCACTAAGGAGGGCACGTGATGGCATGAGCACTGGGTGTTATCTAAGGCTGAGGAGTCGCTGACCTCTGCCTCTGAAACCAATAATACATTATACGTTAATTAAATGAATCTACATTTTTTTTAATGGGGGAAAAGAAGATGTTGATATTTGATGAGTATGGATGAAGGTGACTGGGTGTTCTTTCTTTTATACTTTCAACTTCTCTGGCCTGAAAATTTTCAAAGTAAAATATTGGGGTAGAAGAAATAGGAAATCATAGAAACATTAGCAATGCCTACTGAGAATTGGGTGCAAAGACATCCATATCCTCAGAACAAAGCAGTCAGTCACACTCTCCCCAGCCTCCAGGTCTTCATGGGAAAGAAGCCCAAGTTCCATGCCCCAGAGCTTGCCTCAGTGGCCCAAACATCCCCACCCTCCCTTTTTAAGATTGAGTTTGGGGGATGCCTGGGTGGCTCAGATGGTTAAGTGTCTGCTTTTGGCTCAGGTCCTGATCCCAGGATGCTGGGATCCAGCCCCGCGTAGAGCCCCTCACTTGGAGCCCCCTTCCCACCCTATCGAGTCCCTCAGTCTCTCTCTCCCTCTGCCTCTCTCCCACCCTACCTGCTCTCTCTCTCTCTCCCAAATAAATAAAAATAAATATAATCTAAAATGAGAAAAAACATCTTACAAGAAAGGGACCCAAATCTCCATGATTCCCAGTATTTTGTTGTATTTCCTTTTCTCATTTTTTAAAATATTTACTGTCACATCTAATTTCTTCAAGAAAGCTCTCAGAACTATATAACCCTTGATTCAGGCGGACCTTTATTTCCCTACATACATTCCAGAGTAAGTTTATCAATTCTTCACGACATCATAGTGTAATAAAATTTCAGTGTTCTTAGGCATCGGTAAGATAAAGGGGACTATGCAAACGGAAAGAAGGTGGATCTCTAGACATAGACTTTCATTTTTAGGTTGAATTACCTGGAAAAATTTTTTTCTCTACTTGGACTTTGGTAAAAATCAATCTCTTAAGCCCTTTGCTCAAGATATCACTGCCAGTAGATATTCTTAAGAAGTCTTGTTGAGAAAGAGTGAGATCTTGACCCTGGGCAGATAAGGGGAGATAAAGAGGTGTTTTGCATGTTCCCTACGAATCCCTTAGTGAAACTCATGGTCGATAATAACTGTATTTCTTGTTCTGTGTCACCGAAAATTATCTAAAATCAGGAGGTAGATGTCCTGTATCTGTCTCTCTCATGTCATAGTAATGTAATCACAAGCCACGATTATGGTTTTATTGCAGGAAATCGTGAAATGTATTGTCCGGCCAAATGTATTCTCACTTTGCCACCCTCATTTAAAGTGGCTTTCCAGCGGATATAATGGACCCATTCTAGGTGGGAAATTGTACGGACGTCGGTAAAGCAATCAGCACTGGGGTCAATTAATGAAGTAACCTGATCTAGGATTGTAGTGGCTTATTTTAAAAAGTGTTATTGAATTATTTGTCACTTTATTCGATAAGTCTGATGCATCCACAGAAAGAACCAGATTTATAGTCCTGAATCGGGTTCTCCAAACAGCCATTGGCTTTGCCCAGTGCTTCCCACTTTCAAGTTGGCAGGTTGCCACCATGAGTAGTGACTCAAACTGCTGGATCTGGTCTTTACCCAGGATGCAAAGACTCAGGCCTTTCTACCTGTAAATAAACAAAGAAAATTAGGAGTTTTTCCGAGTACACTCGTTGGCCATAAAGTCAGGGAAGATCCTTCAAGGTCCGGACAGGCATGAGAGGCGCTGTTTCTCTTGATGTTGGCTGTTGCCCGAATCTGCCCTGGGAGACACAGCCTGGAGACCCTTCGGGTACATGCCCCCCTGCGCGTCCCCAGGAGGGTGGAGAGCAGAGGGGCGCCAACTCGGCCGGCTTCCGTCCCCAAACCACGCATTGCCCGCAAACACCCGGCAACGTCAGAGGCCGCAGAGCTTGAGGCAGCAACCGGTGGGCTCTCCAGCTCCTAACTGAAACGCAACACGTTGAAGATCGACCACGGCGGGAACGATTACAGAGACACGGCAAACCCCAGTCCTCGCGCACAGACGGTGCGCACACATCAGGGGAGGGCCTCACCTCGGGATCCGATCGCGAGTAGCTAACACAGGCTGAGAAGGGGAGCTCCGGCTGTCCCCATTCGGGCTCTGCTCTGACGCGCACTGGGGGCCCAAACGTTTGTGTTTAGCCCTTCCTTGTGGTTCCAGATCTACCTCCAAACTGGCATTCTTGGTGGATATCAGTTACTTGGCCCAGCTGTCTGATTCTGTTTGTCTATATGGGTCTGGGATTAACTTAAAAAAAAAAAAAAAAAAAAAAAGAAAGTTATTTATTTATTTATTTATTTATTTATTTATTTATTTTAGAGAGTGAGCAAGCAAGTGAGCGAGTGTGCAAGCAGGGGGAGGGGCAGAGGGAGAGGGAGAAGCCGAGAATCCCAAGCAGACTCCATGGGGAATGTGGAGCCCGCCCCGGGGCTCCCTCTTATGAACCAAAGATCATGACCTGAGCCAAAACTGAGAGTTGGATACTCAACGTACTGGGCCGCGCAGGTGCCCCAACTTTTTTTTTTTAATGATTTATTTATTTGACAGACAGAGATCACAAGTAGGCAGAGAGGCAGGCAGAGAGAGAGAGAGCAAGGGAAGCAGGTTCCCTGCTGAGCAGAGAGCCGGATGCGGGGCTCTATCCCAGGACCCTGAGATCATGACCTGAGCCGAAGGCAGAGGCTTTAACCCACTGAGCCACCCAGGTGCCCCCCAACTTTTTTTTTTAAATCACCTTCCAGACCTCTTTCCTTCTTCTTTGGTTAACACATCTCTGGACCTTACTTACTTCGGGCTGACCCCTCCAACGCATCCCAGTAGGACTGAAACCTGGTGAGATTATTCCAGAACTATACGCAGCGTCTACACCTCCCAGGACGGAGGGAGAAACAAAGTCAGTTATGGTGCGCATTCTGTCAGCCTGCTACCTCACAGAAAACCTCCCTAACTTCCTCTAAGAAACTTCCTGGCTTCTCTAAGAGGGTTAAAGTTCCTTCAAAGCAAATGTTAAGCTAGTTCAATATTTTGTACCAGTGGACAGCTCCTTCCAAAAAATGAATCATCATCTCCAAGCTACTTGTCAAAACCTCATCCTCTCTCCATACAGCTTTCTAAATTAATACGGATTTGAGTAAATTCTAGACAGGATTTTGTATGATAATTTCATAACCATATCATCATTTGGTGTTGGAACTGTCTTTTCTTGATTATTTTGTAGTGAATCAACTCTTAGCCTAGAAGCTAAAAACATAAGTTTATATTAAACGGAGATGGATTGGAATTTGATGCAGGTCCCATTGTCAAGCCGTGGGCAGCAACGCACTATAAGCGAGAGGCTCGGGGACACCGGGGTGAAGGGAGAAATGACAAGGCACACCGAGGTCAGGGTCTGCTTCTGCAATGGCCCCCACGCTGGGCGGTAAGTGTGAGAAGCAGGGTCCAGTGGCGGCAAGAAATGGGCAGGGGCTTTGGGGATGGCGGAACTGGGTTGCACGCTCACTTTCTTAGCTGGTGGGATCTAGGGCCCATTTATGTATTTTGAGCTTTCAAAGAAAATTGTGGTAAAATACAGGTGAACATAAAATGTACCATTGTAGCCATTTTTGAATGTCCTGTTCTGTGGCATTCAGTACTTTCCCATCAGCAATTACTGATCGGTCTTTCCAAACCGAAACTCTGCCCACTAAACCGTAAGTGTCCCACCTCCAGCTGCTGGCAACCACCATTCTACTTTCTGGCTCGAATTTGACTGCTCTGGTCACCCCTCATAGGAGAAAAAACACCGGGGCGCCTGGGTAGCTCCAATGGCTAAGTGTCTGCCTTGGGCTCGAGTCATGATCCTAGGGTCTTGGGATTGAGCCCCCACATCGGGCTTCTAGCTCAGTGGAGAGTCTGCTTCTTCCTCTCTTCCTGCCTCTCCCACTGCTTGTTTTTTTTTTTTTTTCTCTCTCTCTCTCAAATGAATAGATAAAATCTTCTAAAAACAGAGAGAGAAAATACACCATATTTGTCCTTGTGGGACTGGCTTACTTCACCAAGCATACCATCCTCAAGATCCATCCATGTTATATGTGTCCGAGTTTCCTTCCTTTTCGAGGCTGAGTACTATTCCATGGTCTGCATATGGCCCATTTTGTTTATTCGTTTGCCCGTCAGTGCCCGCTTGCTTCCATGTTTCAGCCCCGATGGGTGATACTGCCAGGAATGCCCCCACTTTCCATCCTTCTGGGTGTATGCACCCCAAAGAGGGGTTGCTGGACCCCATGGTAATTCCACGCTTCATTTTCGGAGGCTATTTTTAGCTTATTCTGAAAGCAGAACAGACTATTAGAAAACGAACAGGGGCGTGCTGTTTGTTGAGTTTTCCCGAACTGGGCACTGGGTCACAAGAAGAGGACGAGCGTCCCGCAGGCGTCACCTGTCCTGCTCTCTGGCCTCTCCCGCACGTCACACTCCTCGCCCCTTGCCCAGCTTTCAGCAACACAGATTCATTTCATTGTCAAAATTATCTAAACTGTTTAAAATGGGGAAGGAAAAGCCAATCTTCTCAGGGCTGTTGAGATGATTCAGTGAGGCTCTTGGAGTGATGCCTGCATCGTCCTGGGCGCTGCGAACCAGGCAGACACCATCCCTCCCGGGCTGTCACTTCTAAGTGCGCGTGGAAAGCAAGCGCGGCGCTTGGCTCATATGATAGCCAGCAGTGGTTTGCTCTCCTCCCCCACGCCCCCAAAGTCAGTCATACCCTATACGCAGCCCCGTCTCTGTCTTCAAACGGGGTCCCATCTGGCGGGAGTTCCAGATGTCACCCGGGTCCTGTGAGCCCAGAGCCGTGGGAAAACCTCTCATCTGATAAACGTCCAAGTCACATGCGAGCCTCGCGATGGGCTTTTTTCTTGACCCTTCCCTTTCTCCTTCGTGGCTTTTCCCATCATCAACACCCCCCCCAATCTCTTTTCTTCTTCTCCCCCCCGAGCCCCAAGCTGCTCTCTGGGGGGTGGGGGAACCTGTTATCATCTGTGGGTTCGTGTGGATTTAAGTCTGGGGGCGCCCCTCCCGGGGATAAAGGTTTTTAAGCTTAGTGACTGATGATTTAAAGCTGCCCCACGTCCCGCCACCACTCTGGATAAAAAAGTGCATCTGCCAAGTAAATGCACCTTCAAGACGGTCCCTTGGCCTCTTTTTCCAACAAATTGTTATCCTGTTGTCCCTCCTACGTAGAAATTCTGGTGCTCCGACAGGTTAGCCGTTACCTGTACTAGTTGTGTAGGCAATTACCTGGAATGTGATGGTAGCCTCCAAGAGTGTCTCTGAGGCGAGCTGTCCTGGGGGCCAGGAGACAGACCCATGGTCTGAAAGGTCAACAGGCGAGGGACAGGGTGTAAGGGGATATATGGACGACACTGCCTGAATCCTGGGTCAAGCAAAGTTCCTTTGTGCTCCTGCGCCTGCCTTTCTCTCTCTCTCTCCATCTCTCTCTCCACCCACCCACCCTTGGTCTGCATCAGCCTCCTGGAAGCATCGATGTGAGGACCAGCGTTGCCACTAGAGCAAGCGGCCCGGCAGAGAGCAGGTGCCAGGGATCCACACGCCACCTGCTGGATCAGAGACACAGGGGCGTGTGCACCCGGCCACAGCGGAAGCTGCCAGTTCGCCTGCTGAACAGCCCTGCACTTTGTCTCCGCCACATATGGGGCCACAGTGGGACAATACTGGGCGTCCCTGGTGTGTGGTCAACATGAACACATCACAGCTGGCAGCTTAGAGCGAGCATGGTAACTTGATTTTTCTGTCTTTCTATCTATGATGAATATTGTTTGTTCTATTATATATTCTTTTTTAAAAAGATTTTATTTATTTATTTGACAGACAGAGATAACAAGCAGGCAGAGAGGCAGGCAGAGAGAGAGGAAGGGAGGCAAGCTCCCTGCCGAGCAGAGAGCCCGATGCAGGGCTCGATCCCAGGACCCTGAAATCATGACCTGAGCTGAAGGCAGAGGCTTTAACCCACTGAGCCACCCAGGCGCCCCTGTTATATATTCTTTTTATTCTACTTATCTTCAGCTTAGCTTTCAGATTGCCAGCTTACTAGCTATATTCAATATATCCCATTCATTTTGTTTATATTTCGCAAGTGACTTTCTTATGTATTAGCCATACCTAGCACATGGGAGTTTTGTCCATCTTGCCTATTTGTCTTGTCTTCTATAGCAGAAGGGACTATAACCAAATAATATAGCAAATACACATTATGGTCAGCTTTGGTCTCTATCAAAGGCATTCCCAGGATTCACAAGCACATACCAAAGGTTTGGAGAGAACAAAGCACCTTCCTACTGTCCTGAAATCATCACCCCAGGCAGGGGCCATGACTCCCATGGAAGAGTCACGGAACACTATCCAATGTGCAAGGAAGGATAAGCACATTTGTAACTGGGTTTCCATAGTCCTGTCTATGGACTAGGTTTGACGTTTATTGAAATTGGGAATATACATACACAGGGAGATCTATTCTCACAATGCTACGTTCTTCTAAGAATTGCTATCGGGACGCCTGGGTGGCTCAGTTGGTTGGACAACTGCCATCGGCTCAGGTCATGATCCCGGAGTCCCGGGATCGAGTCCCCCATAGGGCTCCCAGCTCCACGGGGAGTCTGCTTCTCCCTCTGACCTTCTCCTCGGTCATGCTCTCTCTCACCATCTCTTTCTCAAATAAATAAATAAAATCTTAAAAAAAAAAAGAATTGCTACTATCCCAATACCTCAAGCATGATTGTACTTCTGTGTCTTTGATTAATGCCAGGAAGAGAGGCGTCAGTCTTATGTGAATAATAAAATCCTCCTGGCCGTGTTCTGGCTCCGCTAATCCCCCCTTTTTTATTTCCACTGACATGTGAATTTCTTCCTGCTGTATGAATCCATTAAAACGGGTACACGAATTTATTTGAGAAGATTCATATTGATGTTACTGTCTTTAAATAAAAGGGAAAAAATCGGCTAGACAGCTCTGTTGTTACCCCAAAATAAAGCCCTAAGCCTCCCAAAGAGGTGTACCTTTGATTCGTACAGTTGCCCTGTTTGGCCACGAGGTGGCAGCACGCACCAGGAAGACACCACGGCGGTCTTTCAGTTCGGCTCTTCTGCAAACTTGGGTTGGCTGCAGAAAGGTAGGTTGGAGGGGTGGGGACCCTGAGAAGGGACACCAACAGAATGATGACGCAGAGGAAGTGAATGAAGGCTGAGAACAGGGAGGCAGTGTAGAGAGTAGAGGTTAAAAATGCAGACTTTGGGATCACATACCTTACTTTCCAACCAGGGTTCTGCCACTTCCCTAACCCTGAGACCATAGGCACTTTAGTTATCTTATTGAGAAAATAAGAGGACCTGCAGGTAGGGCATCTGGCTGGTTCAGCGGGTAGAGCACGCCACGCTTGATCTTGGGGTTGTGAGTTTAACCCCCCTACATTGGGGGTGGAGATTGCTAAAAAAAAGAAGGGAACACCAAGGAGACTTTGTATACACAAAAAAGTTTTTTTTAAAGGTTGTTTAATTGGGGCACCTGGGTGGCTCAGTGGGTTAAAGCCTCTGCTTTCGGTTCAGGTCATGATCCCAGGGTCCTGGGATCGAGCCCCACATCGGGCTCTCTGCTCCGCGGAGAGCCTGCTTCCTCCTCTCTCTCCCTGCCTGCCTCTCTGCCTACTTGTAATCTCTGTCTGTCAAATGAATAAATAAAATCTTAAAAAAAAAAAAGGTCGTTTAATTTTTTAAATATTTGAATATGGTTGACACATGATGTTACATTAGTTTCATGTGTATACAACATTGTTATTCATCTTCTCTATATGAAATCAGAGAGGGAGACAGACGGTAAGAGACTCTTAACTCTAGGAAAAAAATAGGGTTGCTGGAAGGTAGGGGCATGGGAGATGGGGTAACTGGGTGACAGGCATTAAGGAGGGCACGTGATGTAATGAGCACTGGGTGTTCTATGCAACTGATGAATCACTAAACTCTACCCCTGAAACTAATAATACACTATATGTTAATTAATTAAATAACATTTTTTTTTACAAAGCCACTTCTCTATATCTTATGCTGTGCTCACCAAAGTGTAGCTACCATCTGTCACCATACAGCACTCAAAATGTCATTGATGATGTTCCCTATGCTGTACCTTTCGTTTCCATAACTTAGCCATTCCACAACCGGAAGCCTGTATCTCCCATGCCCCTTCGTCCGTGTTGTCCATTCCGCACCCCATCCCCCTCTAGCCACCATCGGTTTGTTCTCTGTGCTTCTAGGTCTGTCGGACCGGCCGCTCAGTTATCTCTAATCCTTCTCAGTTTGTAGAAAGGGGAAACTGAAGGCATGATCTCTTGAACGGTTGAACTGACTTGTCCACAGCTTGTTCAGAAAGCCCTTGAGACGTTCCACTCTTCTCTGCTCTGTCTGTGCCTGTCAGCCACGCTGCCGGAGCAGTAATGCCCAGACAAGAGCTCACTCCCCAGAAGCACCCAGGATTGCTAACACTGGATTTTGCTCTCCTGTCCCCAGCCAACATACCACTGATCAACACACACTGAAGAGGATAGGGAGGCGCTTGATGGGGGTTGTCTCAGGTTATCAGTTTAATGATTTATTTTGAAAAAGAGGAAGGAAAAGGAGAAAGAAAAGGGAGTGGTACTCAGCATGACTCGGCTTTTTCTTTTTTCCTTTCTTTATATACGTGGATAAAAGCAAAAAAGCAATTGGCTTTGCATCATGGACCTTTTATAGATCCCTTTCATATTTTAAAATTAATTTTTTAAATATTTTTGTTTCCATTAACAACTGAACAGTATTGTAGGCTGTAATAATGATCAGAAATCATTATGATATCAGAAATCAGAAATGTAACCCCTAAGAAAAATTAATCCTGGCTATCATTTGGTTGACCTTGTGATATGCCATTCATTTTGAATGAAAGCAATGGTTTCGTTTGCATGGTTTACATTTTTTCAAAAATAAAAAGGCAACAATTTTTTTTCTTTTTGTTTTTTAAGATATTATTTATTTATTTGACAGACAAAGATCACAAGTAGGCAGAGAGGCAGGCAGAGAGAGAGGAGGAAGCAGGCTCCCTGCTGAGCAGAGAGCCCGATGCGGGGCTCGATCCCAGGACCCTGAGATCATGACCTGAGCAGAAGGCAGAGGTTTAACCCACTGAGCCACCCAAAGGCACAACAATTTTTTTTTTTTAAAGATTTTATTTATTTATTTGTCAGAGAGAGAGAATGAGTGAGCACAGGCATACAGAGTGGCAGCCAGAGGCAGAGGGAGAAGCAGGCTCCCTGCCGAGCAAGGAGCCCAATATGGGACTCGATCCCAGGACGCTGGGATCATGACCTGAGCTGAAGGCAGCCGCCCAACCAACTGAGCCACCCAGGCATCCCGACACAACAATTTTTATATGTCAAGAGGCTCATTTACTCTAATGCCTGCTAGACTACTTGACATGGTCTTGTCTGTCTGCTGAAGGCAAGAGAAAAGTGGTATCAAATTGCAGTCATTGAGGCAGGAAGAAAAGAAATCTGCTTACACTTCGTTGTCTCCGCTGAGGGTACTCTGGGTTTTGTTTGAGAATTACCAGGCAGATGATGGATGAAGAGAATTCCACTCTCTAGTTTGCTTCAGGTCCTGGGGAATACCAGAGTCAGAATCCCAAGACACCTGCTGGGGTGGGAGTGGGTCCCCCAGATCACCTGGGAAAGCCCAGAACTACTTCCTCTCCCTTCCAATGCAGCAGACCCAGAACACCCCCCTTAAAGAGTTGGTCCAATGAAAACTACACCCTTAGTGTCCAGCTGTGTTTGTGAGTCTTTGTGTGTGTTTGTGTATTTAAAATGATTTACAGGATCTTAACTAGGAATTATTGAGTAAAGCACAACCGTGTTTAATCCTTTCTTCCTTCAAATCACAAATTCCAAATAGTGACATTGTAAACTCATCAAATTATGGCCAAAAACAGATCTCTTGGGGTTTTCAAGATCCTCTTTCACTAATGGTGAAACAAGGCTTTTTTTTTTTTAAGATTTTTATTTATTTATTTGACAGAGAGAGATCACAGTGGACAGGGAGGCAGGCAGAGAGAGAGAGAGGGAAGCAGGCTCCCTACTGAGCAGAGAGCCCGATATGGGACTCGATCCCAGGACCCTGAGATCATGACCTGAGCCGAAGGCAGCGGCTTAACCCATTGAGCCACCCAGGCGCTCAAAACAAGGCTTTTTTGAGAAGACTGGTGTGGTTCCGTAGGCAGAAGATGATGGAAGCCCAGATTGTGTGGTGTGAGAGAGGGAGAGGTAGAGTCAATAAGCAAGTTTGTCAGTAGAAACTTCTGGGCTTGGAAATGGGCCAGAAGAGATGGGGGAGAGAAGAAAATCAACGAGACTCCATCACCACTTATTTTCTTGCAGTAAGAGCTTTTAAGATCTACCCTCTTGGCAGCCTTCAAATACACAACACAGTACGGTTAGCCATGGTCATCGTGCCGTACTTCACATCCTCGGGATTGATCTATCTCAGTACCGGAAGTTTGTACTTTTTGTACTTTGTAACTTCCGAACCTCCCTACTACCCACCACACTGTCTCACTACAAAATTAGGATGAAAGATACAGATATTGGGCCACCTGGGTGGCTTAGTCAGTGAAGCGTCTGTCTTCGGCCCAGGTCATGATCCCGGGGTCCTGGGATTGAGCTGCACATCCGGCTCCCTGCTTGGTGGGGGGCCTACTTCTCCCTCTGCCTGCCACTCCCCCTGCTTGTATACTCACTCTCTCTCTCCCTCTCTCATTCTCTGACAAATAAATAAATAAATAATTTTTTAAAAGATACAGATATTTACTGTATAAACAGTTATTAGCAAAGAAGGTACAACATAGTTCATGCGGCCAGTTTTGCAGCTCAATCCACTCCCCATTCTCTGACCTTATGGGATTACCAGGTTGCATTTCTGTCTCTGTTCCTTACTACTGGCCAGCAAGCTCCGGCTTGGACATATATGGTTTCTGGCCAATGAAAGGTGAGTCGAAGCAATATGTGTTGCTTCTAAGTAGAGTAAGTTTTAAGATCCTCCCCCTGGTTCCTCCATCATTCTTTGCCATCTGCCTTGAGAGGAGTATATTCCAGAGAGGACTGCTTGTGGAAGGAAAAGCAGAACCTCAGTTGACCTATAGCCACCAATACACCTCAAGCCTTGATCACGGTAAGCCACTGAAAGTCAGGAAACTATTTATAACACTGCATGAGCTGGCTAAGGCTTACCATACATAGGAATTCCAACTTACATATTCCAATTCTATGAAGAATTCACTTGGACAACTTTTTTTTTAAGGTTTTATTTATTGATTTGACAGACAGAGATCACAAGTAGGCAGAGAGACAGGCAGAGAGAGAGAGAGAAGGAAGCAGGCTCCCTGCTGAGCAGAGAGCCTGATGCGGGGTGCGATCCCAAGACCCTGGGATCATGACCCGAGCTGAAGGCAGAGGCCTTAACCCACTGAGCCACCCAGGTGCCCCTCACTTGGACAACTTTGCCAAGGCAACATTGCTGGCCTTTTCTTTGGGATGGCTGCACATAGGGAGCCACCAGCCCCATCTGTGACAGCTGCAAACTAGAGGCTTCCTCGGATACTTTTCCTATGTTTATGTAAGGCAGGTAGATGTGCGTGGTGGTGTTTTCAGCTGTCTTAGATGGTCCACACACATCAGACTCCTTTAACATGCCCAAGCTGTAGCAACTTTCTAATATCCATAACTAGAATTAAGAGGCCAACAAAAACCTGTTTCCTAACACCCAACGTGTTAACAAAAACAGGGTCAGTTCTGGACTAAGTAAAAGAAGGACAATATCGTGATTCATTGTGGCCACCCCTGGAGCATGGCCCTTTCTGATATAATGCTGGACACCCTGGATGGGGCCTTTTTTTTGTTTTTGTTTTTTTAAAGATTTTTATTTATTTATTTGACAGAGATCACAAGTAGGCAGAGAGGCAGGCAGAGAGAGAGGGGGAAGCAGGTTCCCTGCTGAGCAGAGAGCCTGATGTGGGGCTTGATTCCAGGATCCTGAGACCATGACCTGAGCCGAAGGCAGAGGCTTAACCCACTGAGCCGCCCAGGCGTCCCTAGGCCTTTTGTTTTTGTTCTTGGTTTTGTTTTTTGAGTCTGTAACATTTTATTTTATTTTTTTTAAGATTTTATTTATTTATTTGACAGACAGAGATCACAAGTAGGCAGAGAGGCAGGCAGAGAGAGAGGAGGAAGCAGGCTCCCCGCTGAGCAGAGAGCCCGATGCGGGGCTCGATCCCAGGACCCTGGGATCATGACCTGAGCCGAAGGCTGAGGCTTTAACCCACTGAGCCACCCAGGCGCCCCTGTAACATTTTATAAGCAACAAAAATAGGTTTTTATCATCTGAGACAGGTAGTAATTGAAAATACTACAGATTTATTAGAGGTTGAACAGATCAATTTAAAAATGTAATTTCTTGGGGCGCCTGGCTGGCTCAGTCAGTGGAGCATGCAACTCTTGACCTAGGGGTTGTGGGTTCAAGCCCCACATTAGGCATAGAGATTCCTTTAAAATATTTAAAAAATAAAAATAAATAAAAACGCCATTTCTTTACTTGGAGGCAGAACAGGTGACAAGGATGATTCTCCCTTCAGAATGTTCTTGGGGCCATGATGACCAGTGTCCCTTTCTGTCACCCCCAATTGTACTGCATTGCCATTCCCTCTCCATCTCATTTCTGCTGATGCATCGATGATTTCAGACCTCAATTATACCTTTTTATCTTCAATTCTCTTGCTTCCCCCTTTGAAAAGAATCAACTTTTTTTTTTTTTTTTTTTTTTAAGAGAGAGAGAGAGCACGTGCTCACAAGGCTGGGGGGAAGGGCAGAGGCAGAGGGAGAGAGAGAATCTCAAGCAGATTCTGCACTGAGTGTGAAGCCCCATGTGGGGCTTGATCTCATGACCCTGAGATCATGATCAGAGCTGAAACCAAGAGTCGGATGCTCAACTGACTGAGCCACCCAGGCCCCCCAAGAATAAAATTTTTAATTAACAGAGTCATCTGTCGTTAGCACAACTGGATGCACGTGGAAGAAAGGAGAAAGCCCAGAAAAATGCCAAAAGGATGACAGAAAAATCGGTGGAGGCTCACACTACAGCTTGAGTGGACCTTGAGATCATATGCAGAGTGAAATAAGGCAGATGCAAAAGGACAAATACTATAGGATTCCCCCCTCCAACGAAGCACCCAGAATGTTCAAACACATAGAGCCCAAAAGGAGAAGGGTGGTCCCCAGGGGCCGGGGGCTGGGGGAAGAGTTGTTCAACGGGCATGTAATTCAGTTCACAAGGGGACAGGCTCTGGGGCTCGGTCTCACAGCGGCGTGAATGGACCAACACCGCGGAACTGCGCACTTAGGAATGGTAAAGTTGGGGGGCGCCTGGGTGACTCAGCCCGTGAAGTGTCAGACTCTGGATTTCAGCTCAGGTCTTGGTTTCAGGCTCATGAATTCAAGCCCCACGTTGCTCTCCACACAAAAGAAATGGTTAAGATGGTAAATTTTATGGTATGTATATTTATCACAATTAAAAGCAAGGAAGGGAGGGAGGGAGGGAGGGAGGGAGGGAGGGAGGCATGAATCTGTGGAGCCTCTCCAGAAAGCCTGGATAGGATAGTTTATTCATGGTGAGGAAAATACCGAACGGTAGGCCCTGTTCTGTCCACGCAGATCACTTCCGCGCCCGGATGGCTCCTGGTCCTGAGCTTACCCAGTTTGCCGCCAGGAGACCCACGAAGCTGATTCTATGCACCCGCAGACCGGCTTTAAACACTGACTGTATGTTAAACTGTTCAGAGCGCTAGCTCTTTGTTTGTTGTTGTTGTTGTTGTCGTTTTGCAAAGACATCCTTTTTTCCTCTCTTTCACATCAGGAAAGCTTGCCAAGCCATAAAACAAAGAGCAGGTAATTAAGAACTGATGTTGTTAACAAGCCTCTTCTGTTTTCATTCATAGTAACAGAGCCCTCAATTTCCTTGTGGAAGGAAGGTCTTGATTTCAAGGATAATCCCAGAACACGGAAAGGATGGGATTAATTGAAGTCCCTTTGGCCTGGGCCCAAGTGAGCAAGTTTGACAAGGTATGGGGACATCTCTGAGATCTCAGATCAGAGCCGCACAGGCCAGGGCCCTGGGGAAGGCGAGCGGATGAGTTAAGAACTTGGCCCAGCAGGTCACAGGGCAACCTGTCAAAACACGGCAGGTGGCTGCCACCGCCTCCAGACCTGGGCCGGGGAGAAGACGCTCTCCCCGCACCCCTCACCCCTCGCATGCGTCTGTGGCTGTGCCTCCCCCCCGCAGAGTTGACCTGAATTCTCCCTACCTGCCCCGGCTTCCCCAGAAGAGCAGCACTGAGGTCGAGAGAAGGGTTGTCGGGGCTCCAGAACGAGCCTCTTGAGTTTTGAGTGAGCCCAGGACGGACAGGGAAGATCATGAAGAGTCCGAATGAGTCACTTCTGGACCCCAGCTGGTCCTCCCCCTGCCCTGCCCTCCAGCATCTCACCCCTTCGATTCCTGTCTGCCCTTGGATCTGTCCTTGGACTTTGCCCTCAAATCCATTCAGGTCTCCCAGAGTTCTGTCTCAGAGTTGAAATCTACCTAACCTACCTACCTACCTTCCTTCCTACCCCCCCCCTTTTTTTTTAAATAGATTTTTATCTTTAAGTAAGCTTGAACTCCAAACCCAGGGATCAAAATTTATGTGCTCCCCCCACTGAACCAGCCAGGCACCCCAGAGCTGAAATCTTTCTAAAGCCAACTTACATGTTGTTTAAAGCATATTCCTTGATAATCAGGGAGCTTTACTCAGAAGGGCAAGGAGGTGATTGAGGATAAAAATGGCATAAGGGTCTGAGGTATTGATCTGTTACATCTCTCCACTTCTTTTTAAAGATTTTATTTATTTATCTGAGGGGGGGAGCACGCAAGAGAGCATGAGTGGGGTGAAGGGCAGAGGCAGAAGCAGGTTCCCCTCTGGGCAGGGAGCCCCATGTGGGGCTCAATCCCAGGGCCCCGGAATCATGACCTGAGCCAAAGGCAGACACTCAATCCACTGAGCCATCCAGGTGCCCAACATTTATTTATTTATTTAGATTTTATTTCTTTATTTGAGAAAGAGAGCATGAGAGGGGAGGGGTAGAGGGAAAAGCAGACTCCTGGCTGAGAAACAGCCTGATGTGGGGCTTGATCCTGCCACTCAGGAATCATCACCTGAGCTGAAGACAGATGCTCAACCAACTGAGCCACGCAGGTACCCCACGTCTCTTTATAAAGTAGGGTAGGTAGCATGCAGCAAAGGCAAACATGGTAGCGTTTTCACTGGATCCAGGCCCCCTACAACTGTGATGTGTAGGACAAGTTGCTTTCGGTGGCCCATGACCTCCACTTGGTAGCATCCTCCCACCACTGCAGGTTTTGCTACATTCATACCTCTCTTCAAAATTATTTTTAATGTCTAGGGGGCCTGGCTGGCTCAGTTGGTAAAGCCTGGAGCTCTTGATCTTGCGGTCGTGAGTTTGAGTCTCAGGTTGGGTATAGAGATTGCTTAAATAAACTTTAAAAATTTTTTAAAAATTATTTTTAGGGGCATCTGGGTGGCTTGGTCGTTAAGCGACTGCCTTTGGCTTAGGTCATGATCCCAGGTCCTGGGATCAATCCCCACATGGGCTCCCTGCTGGGGCGGGTGAACATGCTTCTCCCTTCCTTTATGCCTTCTACTCCCTCTGCTGTGCTCTCTCTCTCTGTCAGAGAAATAAAGTCTTTTTAAAAAATTATTTTTAATTTCTAATCTCAGATGTTGGGTGACAAGGTATCTGATTATGTTACTGCATAGTAAGCTATTTATCCAGCGTTTCAAAGGGAAGAAATGAATCATTCTACAAACCCATCTTGTAAAATTCCAAAGTGTGTTATGAAACTGATGGCTTGTAACGATTTAGGAAAGGAAACAGTGATCATTGGGACAATCTCTTGGGTTCAATAAAGAAATCCAAGGCCAAATTAAATACGTTTGCTCATAAAAGCTGATGGGTTAGAAGAAAACTATAGTGAGATCTTGTTTTAAGACTTTAGCAAGCATCTGACAAAGTTTCTCAAGTTATTATTTTTTAAAAGATTTTATGTATTTTTTGGAAAGAGAGTGAGTGCATAGGAGTGGGGGAGGGACAGAGGGAGACGCAGACTCCCTGCTGAGCAGGGAGCCTGATTTGGGGGTCAATCCTGGGACTCCGGGATCACACATGGTCTGAGCAGAAGTCAGACGCTTAACCAATTGGGCCACCGAGGGGCCCCATCTCAAGATATTCTTGAGACTGTAGTGAATATACACATTCAGCTCCAGGATGACTGGATATTAGATAATATTTAAGCGATTATCAAATGTTATAATGGAGCTGTGATTATCTTTTTAAAAGTTTTTATTTCTTAAAGATGCATTCTGGAATGTCTGAAATTCTATGTATCTAGTTGTGTTAAACACGGGAGGCACCCCCAGGAAAATGGAGAGTTTAACGAAACAAGATTTTGAAGAGACATTTTTCTAATTTCTAACCAATATACAATTAAAAAAAATATTTTATCTATTTACTTGTCAGAGAGAGAGAGAGAGAGAGCACAAGCATGGGGAAGCAGAAGGCAGAGGGAGAAGCAGGCTCCCCACTGAGCAGGGAGCCCGATGTGGGACTCCATTTCAGGACCCTGGGATCATGACCTGAGCCAAAGGCAGATGCTTAACTGACTGAGCCACCCTGGCGTCCCCAGTATACAAATTTAATATAAGTTTCTTGTTGGTTCTCTTTACTAGGTTAAGGGATTTCCCTTCTAATTGTAGTTTACCTACAATTAGGTAATTGTAGTTTACTTAATTGCATATTGGTATTGAATGTTATCAAATGATTTTATAATCTATTGGTATAATTATGTAGATTTTCTCCTTATATCTGTTATTAATTCTGGTATTAAACCACCTTTGGGTTGTTAGAGTAAACTTAAACTATTAAAATATATTGTTGATTCTCATTTGCATTAAATTGTTTCATAGTATTCTGATTTTTTACACATCCTTTTTCAAATCTCAAATTTAAAATTCTTGGCCTACTTTCTCTTTGTTTTTTTTCCTTGTTTAGTCTTGCTGGACCTTTATCCATGCTGTTATGCTTTTCAAAGAGCCTGCTTTGGTTTCTCAATGTATGTCTTAAAGCTATTGCTTTGCAATGTATTTTTAATTTTACTGCATGGCTAACAAAAGTTTTCTATATGCTATTAGTTGTGGTTTTTTTTTTTTAGATTTTATTTATTTGAGAGCCAGAGAGAGAGCACAAGCAGGGGGGAGGGACAGAGGAAGAAGGAGAAGCAGACTCCCTGCTGAGCAGGGAGCCCATTATGGGACTCGATCCCAGGACCCTGGGATCATGGCCTGAGCCCCCCAGGTGCCCCAGTCTGTAACATTTAATATTATTATCCCAACTTTATCTGGGGGAATGATTTCTTGGAATATCATTTTCCTTTATTTAAACCTTTGATTTCATTACATTTTGGGTGGATTTCTCATAAATAGCATATAGTTAGTGTTTCTTTTCCAATCTGAAAAATCTTTCTTATGATTGATAAGTGTAATACATATAATACATATATGATAAGTAGAAAACATTACACTTACCATATTCTATTGTCCTCTTTTTTTTTTTTTTATCTTATTTGAGATGGAAGCTGCTACTTCAGTTCTGGGCAATTCTCAATTTCTATTCAAAAATTTCCACTTTACCTATACTCACCCTTCTCTTCACATTTCATACATTCTAGCCACCATTTCTCTCTCTCGCTCTATCTTTTTTTAAGTATGCCAGCGCGGGGCTTGAAATCAGAACCCTGTGATCAAGCCAGCCCATCCTCCCTTCCTCTCAGTCTGGTCTCATACGTTCCATCTCTTCTTTGCTTTGTGCCGTCGTCTGGACAGCTTCAGATTTCCCTTCCCGGGTACTAAGCCATTTTTCAGCTATGTCTAAATTGCTATTTAATCTGGTAATTGAGGTTTTACAAATTGTAATGGTCTTCGATGGAGGTTGCTTTCTCTGTAGGAGCTCCATGTTTCATGGTTGGCTGGTTGGTTTTAGAGAGAGCAGGGGCATGCAAGGAGGGGGAGAGGGAGAGAGAATCATAAGCAGGCTCCACCCTGAGCGCAGAGACTGATGCGGGGCTCGATCTCACAACCCTGAGATCATGACCTGAGCTGAAATCAAGAGTCAGATAATGAACCGACTGAGCCACCCAAGCGCCCATTATCTACTGGTTTTAAATTTGCTTCTGCCAGGTTCAAGGTGGAGTGGAAGAGGGTGTCAGTGGTTCCAATTAAATACCACCCCCCCTGCCCCCGCCCTGCCTTCCTCTCTCGTCTCCTTCTCTGCTGATGCCTTAGTTCTCAGTTTGTCGAAGTCAGGACCTAGTTGGGAAAACAGAGACCATGCTCGTATATTAAACAGAGAGACTTAATACGGAGAAATACGGAGAATCGATGACCTAGACGGCGGGAATCTGAACACCAAATAGGGACGCCAAAGTAGCCCCGAGATTAATAATGTCAGATTAATTAATTAATAATTAATAATTAAATCCCTTGGATTGAGGGAACAAAATGAAAAATGTGGGGTGACCAGAGCTAAAAATTTGGGAGAAGGGCCCCACATGCTGCTGTTCAGATTCCCCAGGAGATATCTCACAGATGGAGGGGAGAAGGGCGGTTGCCAGAAGGCCAGGGAGGGGAGAACAGAAGTTAGTGTTCGGTGGATACAGAGTTCCAGTTTGGGGAGAAGAAGAAATTCTGGAGAAGGGTGGTGGTGATGGTTGCATAATGTTGTGACTGAGCTTAATGCCCCAGAGCCGCACGTCTGAGAGTGGCTGAATTCCAAGAGCACAATAAAAATCAATAAATCCTGGTTACTGTTCCTAGGGTGAAAAAACCCCTCCTCTTTCTCAAAATGTTTTTGCTAAGTCATCCTTACCTTTAGATTTTCAAAGAGAAACACAGAATAGATTTTGCTGGAGTGGCCTCATTCCTGGAATTTCTGACTCCGTCTGTGTAGCGGCCACAAGTTAAAATGTAGAGGGTCAACCACTCCCCCCACAACCTTCTACTAAATCTTAACGACTGCTGATTGCAGATGGGATTCTGCCACAAGTAATGTCGCTTATTAGGCAAACATTTATGAGCAAACAGGCATAAAAACAGTTCACCTAACCGGTTCTATAAGCTCCGTGAAGCTCAGCTCTCTGTCCTCGTACGTACTCTGATTACCCCTCAACTTTAAGGTTGAATTGAGACAGATAACAGTAATTTAAAGACAAGAATTAGCTAAACCACTGACAATCAAAATTCTCTGAAATCATGGCTGGACACACAGGATCATTTCAGAACCATGTCTCGGGATCCACTGGCAAGAAGAGAGGGAAAATTCTTTCAAAGTCTTATATACAACCTGCTCATGTAAGGTTTATATGATGCTGTCCAAATTATTTTAATCTATCCATGTGTCTTAATACCTCCGATTCACCAACAAGGGTCCATTTCTAGCACCCAGAGTGCCAATTATAAGATATCCATTTTGCCAGTGAAAACCCATTAGTTCACACTGGATTTGTTGTTTGCAAAAGCTGTTAGAACTGGGTTGCTAATCTGCAGTGGGACTGTGTATCATGGCTCATAATTTGGGTCTTGAGACTTTTTGTTGCTACAGAGATTCTATCCTCTCCCAGTCCTGATCTGTTGTGGTTTGAATTGTGATTCCCAAAAGATATAGTGAAGTTCAAACACCAGTACCCCCACCTGTAAATGCGACCTTTATTGGGAAATAGGGTCTCTGCAGATGTCATCAAGCTAAGAGGAGGTCACATCTAATTAGGATGGGCCCTAAATTCAATGACAGATATCCTTATAAGGACTCTATCCTACTTATATTCATTTCATAGCACTCCCCATTATCCAAAGTTCTTGTTTACTTGTTTATATCTGTCTTCCTCTGCTAGGCTAGAAACTTCATATGAGCAAAGATCCTCTTTATCCTTTTTTACTTCTGTATCCTCAGTGTCTTTGGGAGTGATTGGTGGTTCATGGTGCTCAATACATATTTCAGAAATGAATGAATGACTATGGCTATTTTAGCTTCCATATAAGAAAGTACCAAACCTGGTATGTATCCACTATTCACATGTAAAATTTGTTTTCTCATAGTTCTGAAGGCTGGACACAGCAGCAGTTTCTCAGCACAATGGGTTGGGGGTTGGGGGAGGTAGTATATAGATGAAGGTCCTCCTTCCAAGGGGACGTAAAACCACTAGGTGAAAAAAATGTCTGGGTTATGGCAGGATGAAGCTGGAAAAAAGTATTTAGGACCTGGGCCAGTTAGACCTGATGTAGTGAAATTGACAGAGAATTTGCAAACCAGTGCTAAGTGCAACAGAACTGGGTCAGGTGTTGCCCAGCTGAGGACATAACTGAATTTTTAGTAGACTATTCTTGGTTTTTTTGGTAGACTATTCTTTAAGTCCAACTGCGACCTGGTGATGGAGTGTATGGTAAGACCAGTGGATCCAAAGGGCATTGTCAGCTCATTGCGTTACTTCATTTGCTATCAGTGATTTTCTTGATCAGGATCAACTTTGGAATGTAATACATGACTTTGAATAAGGTATTGAGTAAATCTCACTGATGGTGGTGCTGGCAGAAGTATGGTGCAGAGGGAAATCAAATCCAAATCCAGGACATGCATGGCCAAATTGCTGCTCTAGCGATGATAGAAAGGACCAAGGACCAACGTGCCATGAGGCGGCTGGGGCGGCTTTGCCCACCCTTCGTATGGTACACGCTGAGGTGTCAGGGCTGGTTGCTGCCACTGTGGGCAAGCTGGACACTCAGTAGTCACAGCAGCAAGCCCAGCATGGTGAGATGAAGTCTGCGTTACTGAGTCCAGATATAGCTTCCATCTCTAGCAGCTCTGCCACTTTGTTCATGAACTCACTGAGCATGTCTTGAAGGGGCCGAGCAAAGATCTGTCCTGGAGTGGGGCTACCCCAATAGCAAACGTCTTAAGCAGTGAAGGACTTCCAGTGGAGTCTTCCCACGGGACAAAAATACCATCTTACTGAGGGACTGCGCCCAAATTCCATCCAGCCACCCGTGTATCTCTTCCCTATACTTGTTCTTCCAACCATGAATTCCCACCACCTAGCTAAAATTCTAGCCATGATAGATAGCTAGACAAGATAAATAGGTTAAAAAAAAAAAGAAAGAGGAAGGAAAAAGCACAGAAGGAAGGGAAGGAAGGAGAGGGGGGAGGGAAATGACAAAGACTTTGTGTTTTATCTCGGGTCATATTTCTCAGGCCAAGCTTTCCAGACAAAGTGGGTAATGATATATATGTACCACTCAAATTTTTGCCCACGAGGAGGATTTCCCATCAACTCATTTGGTTCCGTCCTTCAGTGTGGCTGTCATTATGTCCTAGTGGTTGACCTCTCCCCAATACAAGCATTTTGTGCAAAGCCCACTACTTCCTGCTCTGCAGGTCCAGTCAGCATGATGTTCTCAATGTCGTGGGCCAGATGGATCCTCTGTGTAACAATGAGATGATAAGTCCCCGCTAAGTAAGTTGTGTCATAATGCCAGAAATTTATGTCATCCTATACTGGCATTATGAAGGCATACTATGCTCTTGAAGATAAAAGCCAACTACCCTTGGTGTTCTCTGCTTGTTGGGGTAAGGAATGAAATAGCTCAGCACATCCATATCCAGTAGCGGGTGCTAAGCTGATTTTCTCCAAGGAAAAACTGTTATCTAGATTAGCAGCTGTATTTAGAGTTACCATCTGATTAACCTTATAATAATCCACTATTTTTACTCTAGTTGCATCTGACTTCTATCTTGGCTAAACTGGGAGCATGATAAGATTTGCCACCAGCAGAAGTTGTTTCTTAATGTTTGTTCTCTCATTCCACGATAACAGAACTTTTTAAAAAAGAGTGTTTATTTGCTTATTTATTTGTAATTCCTACACCCAACGTTGGGCTGGAACTCTCAACCCCAAGATCAAGAGTCACATGCCCACCTCCTGAGCCAACCAGGTGCCCCTCTTCCCTTTTCAATCCCTACTGGCTGGAATGAGCATGTAACCTCTGGCCTTACTGCAGTTGCAAAGTCGCAGGAGTGGATGAGATCACCTTGGGGGTCAGCACAGATGAGAGAAAGAGAAGTTCATGGGTAAGAAGATAAACAGAAATCAGAAGAGGTGACTAAAGTAGGAGAAGAACCAAAAGAGAGCTATGCCATAAGGAGCAGGAGAAAAAGGTGATCCAAACATAGATGTTCCACAAAACTATGTGATGCTGGTAGGTTGAGCAAAACCTAGAATGAGAAATGACTATTGAATTTTGCAACAGGAAGGTCATTGGTGACTTGTGGGCTTATCAAATGTCTTCTTGTGATTAAATCCAGGTAACGCAATTTTGGCGGGAATGCTATAGTAATGTGTTGTGTTCTTCTCCTCTGTCATGTGTTAGTCAGGGTTCTCCAGAGAACCAGAGAGCCAAGAGGATATATACACACCTATTACAGGGTGTTTATCACGAGGAATTGTCTTACACGATTATGGAGGCTGGGAAGTCCCACTGTCTACCTTCTGCAAGCTGGAGACCCAGGAAAGGGTATAATTCCGTCTTTAAGTCTGAAGGCCTGAGAACCAGGGAGCCAATGGCACAAATTCCAGTCGGAGGGCATGGGAGGATGAGATGAGATGTCCACCTCAAGTGGTGAGGCAGGGGAAAAGGAGTGAATCCCTCCTTCCTGTCTTTTGTTCTAGGCAGGCATGTAAAGGATTGCGTGATGCCCACATACACTGGGGAGGGCAGCCTACTTTCCTGAGGCCATCCATTCAGATGCTAATCTTAGCTCTAGTAATGTGTCAACTGGGCACCCCTGGGACCAGTCAAGTTGAAATCCACCCCCCCCTTTTTATGAGACTGACGCGCTGCCCACTGCGCTAAGAAGGCGACCACCCCCCCCTTTTTAAAAAGATTTTATTTATTTATTTGAGAGAGAGTGAGAGAAAGCATGAGGGCCGGAGGGAGAAACAGACTCCCTGCTGAGCAGAGAGCCTGGTGTGGGACTCGATCCCAGGACTCCAGGATCATGACCTGAGCTGAAGGCTGTTTCAAGTTGAAATCCTATTGGAAGATATAGTTTCAAGATGATCTAGGTATGTTTCAGTACTGATGATATCATCTTGATCACAACTCTCTCCACTGTAAATTTATTATTTTCCCATGGAGCTTAGTCAGGGTCTTGTGCAGATACACTCTGAGACTATGTAAATATCCTATTTCTGATCATGATTGTTTTAGCACTTATTTTTGCCTGCGCCGATGATTACTGTGATTTGCCACGTGGTGATTTTCTAATTTCTGCCATCTTTTCCACATTGACTAATGGGAATTCACTTTAAAAAAGAGCCTCACATTCCCTTCTCGGTGAGAAGGGGGTAGGACTGAGTCTCAGCTGCCGGCTGGGTTTCCTGGTGGTGATGCTTCATGGTCACCTTTGTCCAGAAGAGAAATTGGAGGTCGATGAAAAGGCGCTGGCCTCCTGACCCTACAGAGAAGAATCGGTTTTCGATTTTTCATATAGTTCTCTGCATTTCGATATGATTGCCCCGCCACGGATTTAATGATATCAATTCCAGAGTCAAATCGCCCGCATGCAACAGACTACTGAATGAGAGTAGGGGAGAAACGCAACAAGCATTTTGGATTCAATTTCCCCTGCTTGTCGGAAGCAAAGAAAGGACATACTTCTCAAGCTGGGCATGAATGAGACATGACCTTTATGAACCTGATAGCTTTAGATAATCTCACAAAGCCTTTTCATTGGACTTGGCTAGAAGCTCAGGAGGTGCCTTTGACTCAAGAACAAAACTTTCATTTGAAAGGGATTTTGGTATCTATTTTTTCCTTCGTAGGAGGAGAAAACACAACCTTTCCTCTCTTACAGAAAACCGCACTCTATAGGTAGAGAAATAGTGCAGGATCTTTTAATGAATGAATTCCAAGTGTTTTAGGGTTGGGAACTCACAATCCCTCATAATACTTCTTTGTAGGCAGGCAAAGGATAGAGAATCATTAGTCTTTGTGTGAAAACCAGGCGAAGGAGGGCACTCGTAATAAAAAAAAGAACAAGCTGGCCTCTGCGGAAAGGTGGGATGATGGCTAGACAGGAGTCATTGCAGCCGTCACCAGTAAGGTGTGCAGGTGACCTCTGCAACTCCATTCCAGAATCTTCTCTCCACTGTCATCACTTCTCGGGCTCTGCTCTCCAAACCTCATTGAAAAACAAGCCCGAAAATACCCTGAATTGCTGATCTTCAATCAGTTCCTCCAGGAGACTTAAGCCCTCTGTGAGCATGACATCCCCAAACTACAAAGGGGTGCAAAGTAACTCCGTATTGCCCATGTTTTCTCTCTACCATCTGACGGTGAGTATTTCCCAACATAA
Organism: Mellivora capensis; assembly: GCA_004024625.1. Taxonomy (NCBI): domain Eukaryota; kingdom Metazoa; phylum Chordata; class Mammalia; order Carnivora; family Mustelidae; genus Mellivora; species Mellivora capensis. The sequence continues at coordinate 63,440 of PISX010009464.1, forward strand.
ACAAGACCAGATTGATTCTTTTTCCAGAGTGTGTTGGAATGCTGAAGGCAGGGGGCAGAGAAGTTGAGGACCGGACCTTTGGAATGGGTTCATCCACCCAGACACTCTGGGTTGGTTTCCTTGTCTCTCAAATCGCAGCTGCCTATCCCACCCCCACCTCTACCACCTGTCCCAACGATGAGTAACTTCTCTCCTGGATTGCAGTAATAGTGGCCACACGAGCCACACGAGCCCTGCATTCACTCCCTGTCGTTCTCAGCTGTGGTGATTTGGCCCTCCAGGGACATCTGGCAAAGTCTGGACACATTTTTGGTTGCCATAACTTGGGGCTGGGGTGCTAGTGGCACCTAGTGAGGAGGTCAGATACGCTGCTAAATATCCTGCAACGTACAGTATGAGACTCCCACCAGAAAGAATTGTCTAGTCCAGAATGTCAACAGTGCCAAGGTTTAGAAACCCTGCTTCTAGTTCCCTTGCAGTATCTCACGTATATAATCTTGCTCTTTTTTTTTTTCTTTTTTTGAGTAAACTCTACCCACGATGTGGAGCTTGAACTCATGATCCCAGGATCAAGCGTCACATGCTCTACTGACTGAGCCAGCCACATGCCCCAACTATGCTCCTTCTTAAGAAGAGCAAATCAGATCATGCTTAAAAGCTCTCTGTGGTTTCCCATTATTCTTTTTTTTTTTTTTTAAAGATTTTATTTATTTCTTTGACAGAGAGAGATCACAAGTAGGCAGAGAGGCAGGCAGGTAGAGAGAGAAGAGGAAGCAGGCTCCCTGCCAAGCAGAGAGCCCGATACGGGACTCGATCCCAGGACCCTGAGATCATGACCTGAGCCGAAGGCAGAGGCCTAACCCACTGAGCCACCTAGGCGCCCAGGTTTCCCATTATTCTTAATATGCAGATTAAAAAAGAAGATCCTTAGCTCCTTGAACTGCGATGGGGCACCCACTCTCCCTCTTTTCTGGTATCTCGTGCAGTAACCAAACTGACCTTATCCCTTTTTCTTTTTCTAGAAAGCATACTACTTCCTCCCTCCTGACAGGGTCTTGCACATGTTCTTCCCTCTTATAAATCATGTCCCTCCCTCTTATGAGCCTCTCCGCCTTTGACCTGCTCACTACCTCCTTCTAATCCTTTAGAAGACCTTAGCTTAATCCCTCCCTGAGCCCTATCCTGTGAGGTAGCCTGAGATGAAAGTCCATGTGGTGAGAGGAACCTGGCCATCCAGCTCTTTCAACCGTCCTGGCCAATTCAGGCAACAGGGTACGGGAGGCCATGTTGGACACCCAGGGCCAGCCGAGCTCCCTGCTATCTGCCGGCGCATGGGTGAGCCCATGTGAGGCCAGTGACAAAGCTGCCTAACCAACCATCACAATGGTACTAAACAAACAATTATTTTGTTTTGTTTTATTTTAACTTTTTTTTTTGAGAGAGAAAGTACTTGCATGCATGCAAGCAGGAAAAGGTCAGACTCAAGCAGACTCCTGCTGAGCGTGGAATCTGATGTGGGCCTCGATCTCATGACCCTGAGATCATGACCTACGTTGAAATCAAGAGTTGGGTACTAGGGGTGCTTGGGTGGCTCAGATGGCTGAGTGTCTGCCTTTGGTTCCGGTCATGATCCCAGGGTCCTGGGATGGAGCCCCACATCGGGATCCCTCCTCAGTGGGGAGTCTCCTTCTCCCCTTCCCTCTTCACCCCATGCTTGTGCTCTCTCTGTCTCTCTCAAATGAATAAATAGAATCTTTAAAAAAAAAAGAGTTAGACACTTGACTGACTGAGTCACCCAGTTAACCCTAAGTTACTATTTTAAACTACTGATATCAGGGGCACCTGGGTGGCTCAGTGGGTTAAAGCCTCTGCCTTCAGCTCAGGTCATGATCTCAGGGTCCTGGGATCGAGTCCCACATCGGGCTCTCTGCTCAGCAGGGAGCCTGCTTCCCCCTCTCTCTCTGCCTGCCCCTCTACTTGTGATCTCTCTCTCTGTCAAATAAATAAATAAAATCTTAAAAAAAATAAATAAACTACCGATATCAGGACGCCTGGATGCTCAGTCATTTAAGCCTCTGCCTTCGGCTCAGGTCATGACCCCAGGGTCTTAGGATTAAGTCCTGCACCAGGTTCCTTCCTCAGCAGGGAGCCTGCTTCTCCCTCTGTCTGCTGCTCCCCCTGCTTGTAGTAGTTCTCTCTCTCTGACAAATAAAAAAATAAAATAAAATAAAAATTAAACTACCGATGTCTTGGGGTGGTCTGTTATGCAGTAATAGACAACTGATTCATTCTTACCAGAATTCTTGAGTTGTGCACTAAGGAGGGTTCCCTGATACTGTGTGGAATTTTCCCTTCACCTCCCTGCTCTCTCACCCCTCATGGAACTTTTGGTCAAGGCTTGGAGTTTCTGAGTCACGGTCCACTTGAAAGATTGATGCTCTCTTCCCCGCAGGTCAGTCGGTAGAGGAGGGACACTATTTTTCCCTTCCCATGTCACCATCTTGTCTTCCCAGGCTCCCTAAAACCACCACACTACACTGGACAGGGACCTTCTAATTTAGTTAACTCAAGAGTTGGAATAAACTAAAAAATGTATTTCAGTGCAGGAGAGGAATGGCTGAAGTTTTTGACAACTTGTCTTTTCCCAGAGTATAAAATGGAAATCCCTTAATTTGGCCCTTCGCCAAAGGTCTCTCAGTGGGCACTCCCCATGCCAACATTGTCCCCTTATCCTTGGTTTTTTATGGAAGGCCCTTCTGCACCTCTCTTCTTTGACTCTCTACCCATCACCCCAATAGAGCTAGCTCGTCACCTGAATCAATTTCCACTCCCTTAGCTAGTTATACAAGTCTCCAGTCTAAACCACTTGGTCTGGCCTGATGGGAACTTCTTCAGGCCACGAGTCGGTAGCATAGAGGTGTCTGAAAGAGCAAGTGCTCTGATGTTGGTGGCTTCTGGGTCTAATGTGAGTATGGGTCTCCAGGATGATGGATTTCCTTCCAGAATCCCACCCCCGAGAGGTCTGTGAATGTCTGTTTCTTTAAGTCTTTGATCTGATAGAAGAAGGAGGTCTATAAAACTCACCTAGCTTCCATCAAGAGGTAAAACAGAAGTTTCCAATTGTAGATACCACTCCTCAAGGAAACGATGCAGACTATATTTATATTTAAGAAACAAATAATTTCCTTAACTAACCCAGTGTTGCTCCTTTACACCTAGGTCTCTAAGAAATGTCACATCCCAGTTTGGGGGCCGAAGAGGGTCTTATTTCTTCCCGTCCCATTACAGCATGGCCCTATTAGAATATTAAGGGAATGGGCCGCCTGGGTGGCTCAGTGGGTTAAAGCCTCTGCCTTTGGCTTAGGTCATGGTCCCAGGGTCTTGGGATTGAGTCCTGCATTGGGCTCTCTGCTCAGCGAGCCTGCTTCCTCCTCTCTCTCTCTCTGCCTGCCTCTCTCCATACTTGTGATCTCTGTCTGTCAAATAAATAAATAAAATCTTAAAAAAATAGAATATTAAGGGACTACCTCACCTTTAATGACTGTTTCCTTTGTTATCCCATAAGGCAATCCTCATAAAAAGAAAGAGACCCATTCCTTCCCTTATACCAGAAGGCCCTATATAAAGTATGAATATAATATTTTGTGTTTGTTTTTATTTTTTTGTTTTGTTTTGTGATGTTTCCCAAAATGAGTGGTAACCCATATCTTCCCTTTGAGGAAGAAGATTGGATATTAGTTAAATTGAGGGGAAGGGCTTAGACATTAGAGTGCATAGAGAACCGGGTAGGATCCTAGGTGATGGGCTAAGATGGCATCTTCAGTATGGAAACAGTGTCTCTGTGTATAATGTGGAGGATAAAGAATAGATTATACATCTAACCTAATTATAAGTCAGATGATCTAGATTTAAGAAGAATTCATTAATCTTCTATTGCTGTCCCTTCAACTTTAGCAAAGTCTTATTTCAGCTTTCCAGGGCAGGTGTTTTTTAAAGTTTATTTTATTTGGGGGCGCCTGGGTGGCTCAGTCTGTTAAGTTTCTGACTCTTGATCTCGGCTCAGGTCATGACCTCAGGGTTGTGAGCTCGAGCCCCGCATCAGGCTCTGGGCTGAGCATGGAACCTGCTTAAGATTCTCTCTCTCCCTCTCCTCCTTCTCCTCCCCCCACCTCTCTCCCTCTCTAAAAACAAAACAAAACTAAATTAAATTAAAATTGATTTTGTTTTAAAAATCATGTCTGCTATGGGATTTCAAAGGAACATGGTAACTGGGTCTCCCCGAGAGAGAGAATTCATGCTTCATCTTCTCTCCTGCTGTCTTACCCTGGCTCACGGATCACTCTAAGACCGCTGCCTCCCCTCCCCTGATTTTTCCAGACCCCAGGTTCGAAATGACTTACTCTTCACACACGCTGAAGGCACGGGAACGTGCTCTGCAGCGCTGGCGGCCCACCCTGCTCTTACGAGGAGACAAAGTTGGAGCCATACCTGCAGGGGTTCTGTGGTGCCCACCCCGTCACCATGCCCTCTCTGTGGAGCTTTGGAGGTGGTGACAGCGTGTGACCGGGATCTCCAACTCTCTGCCTCGAGTTCCCAAGCCTTGGCTCCCCTCCAGCCTGAGTTTTCATTTCCGTCCCTTGGAGGAGGACTTGGTGGACCATTCTTGCAAACCCCAGGACCAGCCCCCTTCAAACTAAAAAGTCAGGAATCCCGTTCTCTCGTTCCTATTTGCACTTTGTGTGGCCTCCTATTTCTTCCATGCCAAGAGGTAAAGGAGGAAGGGCAACCCAATACCAAAGGCATGACAGGGACACAAAAATGGCCTCCGGCTGTTATGTGAAGGCACCTTGCCTTCCTGTAATATGGAAGTTTCCAGCACCAGCCGTTCCCATCAGTGCTCAAGAAGACCAGAGGGATCACACAGATGAGCGCGTGACACACAAGATCAGACAACAGGCCCTGACGACCTCAGAAGCTGTTCGAGGACGCAGAAGATCCCATCAGAAACTGCTGAAGGGGAAGAGGAATCATCTACTAGAACAACACGCACACAATAGGGAAGAAATCGGAAGCTGTCAAACGGGGTTCAGCCCACAAAGGGCTTTCGTGTCCACCTTGGCGCTGTGGGAGCTTGTAGGCACAACATGGACGTCCGCCAGTGGCGTCCCACCAGCTGGAGCTGAGGAACCAAACAAAAACAGAAGCCACCCGGAAAGTTTATGTATTCTGGAGTTTTCCTATCCCACCTAGCAGCACAAGTGGCAAAACCCTGAAGCTGCTATGGAAACGGCAGCTTTACGAACGCTGGCCCCGGCCCGATTCCTGGAGCCCGAGTACACAACGGTTTTCTGTATCAGACAAAGTTTCCAGATTCCTGGGCTAGTAAGTACTGTCCGTCTTCAGAAAGAGACAGAGAACTACAGAGACCAAAATGTTTATTTAACATATTCTAAACAGAATAAGACGTCCTTTTAAGTAAGAGGAAAACATTAATAGCCACTGGTTTAATTTTTGGAGAGTTTTTAAAAGCTCACTTGAAATAATGAGGAAAGATCGATTAAAGCTCTTGGGGTGCCTGGGTGGTTCAGTTGGTTGAGGACGTGACTGTTGGTTTTTGGCTCAGGTCATGATCTAGGGGTTGTGGGATCGAGCTCTGCTCTCAGTGCAGTCTGCTGGAAATTATCTCCCTCTCCCTCTGCTCACTCTCTCTTTCTCTCTCTCTAAAATAAATAAGTAAAATCTTCAAAGCTAGATTAGAGCTCTGTACCCTGTACAGCCCACGAACCAGCAGCAGTAACATCTCCTGGGAGACAGTAACAAATGAAGATTCTCAGGCACCAACCCAGACCTACGACTTCAGAATGAACAGTTGGACAAGCTTCCCAGACGATCCATGGAACCATTACAACCAGGCAAGGCACTGATCTACGGAGCTTTATGATTACTCTAAGTAATAAAAAGTGCCTACTTATTCGTGACGACAGATTGAAGTCTTTGGAACGGCGTGATTCATATGTCAAGATAATATTTCTTTCGTATAAGATCTAGGTTGCTTGTAGCTATGACAAAATTATTCTCCTAAAGTCTTGCATAACTGAGATTTTCCAGATAAACATCTCCTTGTAGCGTGGAATCATGTCTGTGTTGGGAAAATTAGCAAAAGCAAGTTGAGGGAGATGTCAGGCTTCCTCGGTGTGAGAGCTGGGCACGTTCAAACAAAGCAAATGCCTCATGGTCTTGTTGCTCCGTCATGGCCCACAAGGGGACAGAGCTGTCACCACACGTTGAAAAGGCAAGACGGAGCACAGTCCCCAGACACTAAGTGAACGCACAGTCTTCATGCCAGTGGGCGATGCTGTCATCCTGTGCTGTGGTCTCGAGTCCCCCCAGCATGGCCCAGTTAAACTATAAACCCATGAGCATCTTTCGCGGAAGGGACCATCAGTGCGTGATACAGAGACTATCACAGCTGCCTTGTCCAGACAACGTGTGGACACCTGTTTTTACCGGAAATCTGGTTTGGAAATCGCTCTGCTGAATGAACTGGATTTTGGAGGAGTGGAAGGCAGGCATCCTTGTCCTTCTAATCAGAGTCCGTCCCATAATCACCGGTAGGCACCCGAAGGCTTGATGATGCCCTGAGCCTTCTAGAGGTTCATGTGGCTTTTCCACGTGGGTATTTCTTCGTGCGTATGGGTTGCCTTATACTTTCAGTGAAGCAGGAGAGCTAGGTTTTTGTCTCACGGGGTTGAAGAACGAATCTCGCGAACAAAGGAGAGTGGGTAAAGCTAGATAGAGTTTTTATTAAGGAAGGATCCAGAAGAAAAGCTCTCAGGAGTGAGAGGGGTCCCCAAAGGGTTGTCACCGAGGTTTTTTAGGGTTGGTCTTTTATAGAAAGCTAACCAGGAAACTTAAATCTTTTTGACTTCTCTACCGGCAGCATCGTGGAGTAAGGACTAGTGATAACATCTTCAATGCCTTACTTCTTTTTAGGGTCTGGTTATTTTCTGTTGACCACAGGAGACTGTCAGAAATAAGGTTTCCCCCCCTCAGACACTTAGGGCAGGGAGCTCTGGTGTGTTGTCTGATCTCTGGTTTCCTTACACCTCCACATTTTGGGGATTTCTGTGAGCCTGATCCTGGAGGCCCCTATCTATCTCTCCCTACCTAGCCCTGCCTGTCCCTTATTCATTATGAAGTCCAGTCAGGATCGCCTGAGGATGAAGGCTGTAACCCTCGGGAGTGACCGGCCGCGGTCAGTAGAGACCTCTACTCCGTTCTAGTAGTAGTACGTTATCTTCAGGCTGCATAGACTATAACACGTTGCCCAAATTCATCCAAACTCCGCCACATAGACAGATTCATCCCATCCCCACGTAACCCATACGTAGGACAGCACTACCACATCTTTGCTGAGCAATCGGTGTGATTACTGGAACTTGGCTCTATTATGAAATAGGAAAAGCTTGTCTTCGGCCACTGTGGAACTTTTGTTTTCAGAACAGACCCTCGTCCCCCTTGCCTTTGAAGAGAGATCCCCCGAGGCTCTCACAAAGAGATAGAGGGGCACAGCAAGATCGCGTCCCCCAACTGGGCTTGTAAAGCTGCCCTTGTTACTGCCACCGGGCACAGACATGACCCTTCACACGTTCCCGGATGCTGGGCCCCGTTAGAGCTGTTACCCCTGCACCTGGAAACTGCGCTGGTAACACCACCTGGGCAAGGATGGATTCCACCAAAACTGCCCGTTTGCATCGTTAGTTCCCGAGTCAAAATCCTGTGTGGGTTAAGTCCAGTTGTCAGAGCTCGAGCAGGTGCCTGGCCAAGGGGGCAGGTGAGAAGGCAATTCGGGGAGTTACCCTTGTGCCCTGCTGGCCCAGCTCCAGTTCTGTTCTGGTATCTGTATATCAGAATGATCTGTAGGCCTGTGGTTTAGAACAGGGGCATCCAATGACCTCCGGAAATGAATCTCAGGCCTTTCAGGAATTCTATTCCCTTGTCAGTTATTGGCTTAGGAAGGGAAATGTGATCCAATCTTAACCAATGAGATGTAGAGATAAGTCTGTTACAGGGGGCAATTTTGAGGAAACTTTTTTTTGAAAAGATTTTATTTATTTATTTGACAGAGAGAGATCACAGTAGACAGAGAGGCAGGCAGAGAGAGAGAGAAGCAGGCTCCCTGCTGAGCAGAGAGCCCGATGCGGGACTCAATCCCAGGACCCTGAGATCATGACCTGAGCCGAAGGCAGCAGCCTAACCCACTGAGCCACCCAGGCGCCCCGAGGAAACTTTTTTTAAACGATTTTATTTATTTGTCAAAAAGGGAAAGAGAGAGCGAGAACAAGTGGAGAGAACAGCGGGCAGAGGGAGAGGGAGAAGCAGGCTCCTCATGAGCAGGGAGCCCGATGTGGGACTCGATTCCAGGACCCCAGGATCATGACCAGAGCTGAAGGCAGATGCTTAACCGACAGAACCACCCAGGTGTCCCTTGATGAAACTTTTTAACAATTATTTTTAAAAAGAGACATCAATCAGAGATAGTGGGCTTTTTCTTTTCTTTTTCTTCCTCTGAATATTGGTGTTGAAGGATAGTTGGAAGAAAGCAGGCAGGAACAAGGAGCCCCTTCCCTAAGAGGAAACCACCCTTAAAAGGGTTTTACACCCACCCCGGAAGGAGCCCCCCACTCTTTCCCACCTGATAGACGGATGACTAAAACTTGACTGGACGATGGGTGCGTGGAGGTTAATCAGATCAAAACAGCCTGCCAATGAAGCCCATAAAAACCCTTAGACTTAAAAACTGATGGAACCCTCTCAGGTCTCCTCCCTCTTTGGGAGCTTTGGACTGTCACTCAGTAAACTTTGCTTTACTATCACTCAATAAACCATGATTTGCTGCCCATCCCTCTGTATGGTTTCCCTCTTGATTCTTCCAGGAGGTGTGACCAAGAACCATGGGCACAGAAGGAAAACAAAGCCTGCAACAGCGTGATAAGATGTAATGTTTGGAGGTTTTGCAGCCTTCTTGTGACCAAGAGGCGAGGTCAGTGATCTAATCTCGGGTGGGACCCACCAGAAGCATCCAGAGCCAAGGCTGGCTCTGTGGGCATGTGACCTATGCATTAGCTCAGGGTCTCATGTTTGGAGAACCCTGAGATTGGTGTAATGCTCTCTTGTTGTCATTTGGGGAGTCTTACTTTTTGAACAATGAACTCCACGTTTTCACTTTGCACTGGGCTCTACAAATTATGTGGCTGGACTTATCCGAAACTTAATTAGATTTTTAAAATTAACGTATAATGTATTATTTGCCCCAGGGGTACAGGTCTGTGAATCATCAGGCTTACACATTTCAGCACTCACCATAACGCATACCCTCCCCAATGTCTGTAACCCAGCCACCCTATTCCTAGCTCCCCATTAATTAGATTTTAAAGCGTCCTGGATAGACCTATGTCTCATTCTAAAATAATACAGCTGTTGCTGCCCTTTGCTTCAGTTTATTGTTAGGTCTTGGGCTTAATTTATTTGAAAAAAATTTTTGACTTTTTTTGTATTACAGGGTAGCCTAGCTTTTAAAAGTTGGGGAAGCATTATACTATATTAGAAAAAAAATGTTTTAAACTCTAATAAACAAAGACACAGACCAACATGGAAAAGCATTGCAAACAGCGCCAGGAATTTAACAAAAAATAAAGGGTACTTCGAAATTCAATTCAGACTAAGCACTTCAAAAGGTATCCGAGGCCAAATTGCATCTAGGCTAGGAACCAAGAGTGAACAAACATTACCTCCACAAATTAAATTTTAAGTGGCTGCAGGACGTTTTCATCAAATTCAGATGAAGTTTTAAAATGGTTGTATCCACCATCCATCAAAGTCCTGTCTAGACAAAGGATGGCATTTTCTGTTTAGGGAAACCAGGAGAGGAAAAACCTTGGGGCCATATCCTGCTGATATCCTAGGAGACTCAATAGCAGGATAAGGCCCTGAGTGTTGGGGGAGACTCACTCCAACACTTAACCCTCCGCTTTCCTCCCACGCCCTGAGGAATCAAGGGCCACACATCTCCATGTGTGGACGGAAAAGGAAACCTCACTACTCTTAACGACTGGCTAGAGGGCAAACACACTGTAGAGGTCTTTAGTGCAATCTTTGGACAGGGTGAAAGCAAGGATGGCCAATGCGAATGGTGTTGTTCATCACCACCCTCATCAGTTTTATGATTTAAATCAAATTTATTTTAATTTGCTTGCCAATTTTTTCTACTTTAAAAGTAATATGGGCTCATGATGGAAAATGTTGAAAATATAGTAAAAAAAAAGATGGTTGAAATAAGTCCACATACATCAGTTATCATAGAAGTTCAAGTTGATTTTACCAAATAAGAGAAAGAAATTGCCATGTCGGGGGTGCCTGGGTGGCTCAGTGGGTTAAGCCTCTGCCTTCGACTCAGGTCATGATCCCAGGGTCCTAGGATCGAGCCCCACATCAGGCTCTCTGCTCAGCAGGGAACCTGCTTCTCCCTCTCTATCTGCCTGCCTCTCTGCCTACTTATGCCTACTTGTGATTTCTCTCTCTGTCAAATAAATAAATAAGTAATCTTTAGGAAAAAAAAAAAAGAAAGAAATTGTCATGTCGGATGACTAACAAAAGCCAGACCCATACTGTTTATAAAGACATAACTAAACCATAAGGACCCATTAAGTTGAAAGGGAAAAAAAACAGGAACATTAATTACATGTCAGGTAATATAAGCTAAAACAAAGCATGGTCATATCATGCAAAATGCATTTATCTCTAAAATAAGATCTGAACAAAAATGAAAATATTATATGTCACATCTTGTGGGCTGCAGATAAACTGGACCAATTAGAAGGACTTATCTGGTGTCTATTAGGTATCTGGTTATCTATTTTACAACAAAATAGCTGTTCCAAATTCCTTTGTCCCACCCCACTCACTCTTCTTCACCCATCCCAGACCCCATCAGTGCACACATTGCTATTAAATCATGATCAAAATACTTTTTTAAAGATTTATTTATTTATTTGAGAGAGAGTGCACGCACGAGTGGGGCGGGGAGGGAGAAGCAGGCTCCCTGCTGAGCAGGGAGGGCTCCATCCCAGGACCCTGGAATCATGATCTGAGCCAAAGGCAGATGCTTAACTGACAGCCTCCCAGGCGCCCTCAAAATATTTTTCATTTGGATAGTTTCTACAATATGGTTACAGAAAAGCATGTGGCCAATCCTTTCTAAATGAAAGAGATTGTTCACTTCAGATATTCTGAGTGCACTAAAAAACAACAACAACAGCAACAACCTATTAAGGAAAGGTAAGTGTTCCCGCATGCTAGCCCCTAGCCACCCCCTCCAGAAGCAGCAACTGCTGGGTGCTGTGAAGTCCTTTGTTCAGATGCATGCGTGGGTGATGCACGCTAGTGGCTCTAGTTTTCCACAAATAGCACACATGGAAATACTATCCTCCCTCTCGCTTTTCTCATTTGGTGATGTGTTTCGGACAGCCTTCCATGTCAACACACAGAGATTCACCTCATTCTTCTTATTTCCCTAGTACTACACTGGTTTAATGCCCCGTGTTAATTTAACCCGTTCTCCCCTGATGAGCACACGTGTTGTTTTCAGTCTGCACCGTGACAACCAATCTTGTGATAACATCTTTCTTCAGAGCTGCTGACACACATATGTGACTACATCTGTAGGATGTATTCCTGAAGGACAAAATTGTGTTGAAACTCATGTCCTTAACATTTTGAGAGATAAAACCTTTCATCAACAACAACAACAACAAAAAAACAGAAACCAAAAAAAAAAACCCCACCCAAAAAACCAAAACCCATTTAGATCCCTAACAAGGGACGCCTGGGTGGCTCAGTTGGTTAAGTGTCTGCCTTCAGCTCAGGTCACGATCCCGGGGTCCTAGAATGGAGCCCCGCATCCGGCTCTTTGCTCAGCGCGGAGCCTGCTTCTCCCTCGGTCTGCCGCTCCTCCTGCTTGTGTGCTCGTGCACTCTCTCAAATAAATAAATAAAATCTTTTATTTATTTTTATTAATTATAAAATATATAAATATAAATAAAATATAAATATAATCTTTAATTAATTAATTAATAAGTAAATCCCTAACAACATACTTTCACTAAGATTTATAAAGGTGCTCATTTCTGCACCATAGTCGTCATTGTTACACAATACATTTTTAAAAATCTTTTGTACTCTGTGA
>PISX010009465.1:0-48813 GCA_004024625.1 Mellivora capensis
CTCTTTATCTTGATTAATAGTTTTCTTATGTAATTGGCTGCTCCCATATTGGGGGCATAGATATTAACAATTGTTAGATCATCTTGGTGGATAGACCCTTTAAGAATGATGTAGTGTCCTTCTGTATCTCTAACTACAGTCTTTAGTTTAAAATCTAATTTATCTGATATGAGAATCGCTACCCCGGCCTTCTTTTGAGTCCCGTTGGCATGAAAGATGTTTCTCCATCCCTTCACTTTCAATCTGGGTGTATCCTTAGGTTCAAAATGGGTCTCCTGTAGACAACATATGGGTGGGTTCTCTTATTTCTTAAAGTGTTCTCTACACCCAAGATGGGGCTTGGACTCATAACCCAGAGGTCAAGAGTTGCATGTTTTACAGACTGAACCAGCCAGGCACTCCTTAAAGATGATATTTGGAGGCCTGAAGCCTTTCTGCCAGCTGGTGGCCTTGTTATTCTGGGGTTTGCCTCAGCATTTATGTCCTTTTCCAGACACAGGACCCAGCCAATCTGGGACAGTTCCAATGCTGCTCCTTTCAGCTTTTCCTCACTATCATTGATGGGCCAACTATGAAGTGAACTTGCCCTTCACGTTTGGCATCATCTACTTTGTCTTTGCCATCATCACCACACTGCTTGTGCTCCACCTGTTTATTGCCATGAAGGATGACACACACAGGCAGGTGGCCCATGAACGGGCAATCTCTGGAAGGCCCAGGTCTGGCCACAATGGTGATGTTGGAGAGGAAGATTCTGTGCTTCCTGTGGCTCAGGGATCTGTGGCTGCCAATATGGGCTGCAGGACTGCTGATTCCTACAAAACAAGAACCACCATGATCAGAATCCTTTGTGGGTGCTTCACTATGTGGGAGGTTTCAAGAGCTCAGATAAGGAGCATAAATGAGAGCAACTTTCTGAGAAATAGTCCTCTGTTTCTGAGATTGAAAGTGGGATCCCAGCCAGAGCCTCCCTGGGCCTCACAACCCCTGCCTGTCCCGGATCACATCTCACAGCAAGAGCAATTGCCAGGGCTGGGAGATCCTTTGTCACAACACCCTGGGACAGATGAATCTCAGACTGGATCTTGGCGAGGGGGATGGAGAGGAAAATATCATTGATGATGAGGACCCCTGTTACTGTGGACCTGACAAACAGGGAGCCCTGGTTGAGGAGGAGCATTAAATTTCATGCCTATTAATCATGGGAGGCAGTAGACAGAATAATTCTTTTTTTTTTTTAAAGATTTTATTTATTTGAGAGAGAGATCGTGCACACAAGTGGGGCGAGGAACAAGAGAGGGAGAAGCAGACTCCCCACTGAAAAGGGAGCCCAATGCAAGGCTTGATCCCAGGATCCTGGGCCCATGACCTGAGCTGAAGGAAGATGCTTAACTGAGCCACCCAGAGGCCCCCAGAAGAATTCTTAAAGGCCATGTGTCACTGTTCACATCAGCATTTCTGGAGATGTGCAATGGACATCTGTAGTTCCACGTATCTTCTGAGTTCCTGAAAGTCCACATCTTGGGTAAAGAAGGCATCTTTGCAAGCAAAGTTGGACTTGGCCATCAAAGGTGTGAGGTAGGGATGCTAGACTAATGTCTACCCCATCTTTCTTTCTGCCTCATGCAGGCATTAGAAAGTAGGAAGCCTTCCGGGTTCAACAGAGCTTAATGTAGGCAGAGCCAGACATGGCACTGAGGTTGTAGCCCTTCCTTTTTTTCTATACTCCTAGAGGATTTTCTCCGCACCTAGCAACCAAATGCCACCTAGAAAACTGCAAGAAGAAAGAAAGATTCTTTGGGATGCCTGGGTGGTTCATTCAGTTAAGTGTTTGTCTTCAGCTCAGGTCATGATCCCAGGCTCCTGGAATCAAGTCCTGCATTGGGCTCCCTGCTCAGCGGGGAATCTGCTTCTCCTTTTCTCTCTCTGTTCACGTTCGCTCCCCCCGCCCCCCCACCCCGCTCTTGAGTAAAGAAATAAAATCTTAAAAAAGAAAGGCTCTTTGCTCTTTCATTCATTCATACTTTCTTTCTTTATAAGTTTTTATGTATTTACTCAAGAAAGAGAGATAGTCAAAGAGAGCACAGTCTGGGGGAGAAGGAAAAGCAGGCTCCCTGCTGAGTCTGGAGCCCCATGCAGGGCTCCATCCCAGGACCCTGAGATCATGACCTGAGCTGAAGGCAGAGGCTTAACTGACTGAGCCACCCAGGAGCCCCACCCTTGTTTTATTTTATTTTTTAATTTTATTGTGGGTAGATACACATAATATAAAATTTACCATTTTTGCCATTTCCAGGTATACAACTCAGTGGCATTAAGTACATTCACATGCTACTATTCGTGTACAAGTGTTTTTCCTCTTTCCAAACTGAAACTCTTGTACCCATTAAACATTAACTCTTCACTATTCCTTCCCCACAACCCCTGATAACTTTCTATGAATTTGACTACTCTAGGTACCTCCTGTAAATGGAATCATATAATATTAATCCTCTTGTATCTGTTTTATTTCATTTAATGTTTTCAAGATTTATCCATATGGTAGCAGGTATCAGAATTTTATTCCTTTTAAAGGCCAAGTTATGTCTCTTTCTTTCTTTCTTTCTTTGAGAGAGAGAGAGTGGGAGAGCGTGTGCACACACTACCCATACCCACACATGACAGGGGGAGGGGCAGAGGGAGAGGGAGAGAGAGAATCTCAAGCAGACTCCTCTCTCAGTGCAGAGTCCTATGTGAGGCTCCATCTCACCACCCCGAGATCATGACCTGAGTCGAAATTGAGTTGGATGCTCAACCGACTGAGCCACCCAGTGCCCCCAAATCATATTTCATTGTACGAATGTATCACATTTTATTTATCCATTCATCCATTGATTGACACTTGGGTTGTTTCTACTTTTTGGCTATTGTGATATCATTGTTAACCTTGGTGTACAATGATCTCTCTGAGTCCCTGCCATCAATTCCTTCAAGTATATCCCTCCATGTAGAATCTGGATCTTATGGCAATTCTTGTTTAATTTTTTTGAGGAACTGCCATACTGTTTTCCATAGTGGCTGTGCTATTTTACATTTCCTCGAACAGGGCACAAGGGTTCCAGTTTCTTCACTTCCTTACCAACACTTATTATTCTGCTTTGTTGTTTTTCTTTTCTTCTTTTTCTCTTTCTCTCCTTCTTTTCTATAGCCAACCTAACCAGTATGAACTGGTATCTCATTGTGGTTTTGATTTATATTTCCCCAAAGACTAATGACAATGAACATCTTTTCATATGCATATTGGCCATTTGTTTATCTGTTTGGGGGGAAGTATCTATACAAGTCCTCTGTTGAAAGAAACAAGTTCTTGGCTTTTGCAAGCAGTGCCTTGCTAGCAGTGCCTTGAGATGGTCCAAGTTATGAGACATAGGACACGCACACCCCCTGCTGGCCATTTCTTAGAATTTCCCAACACACCCTTCAGGGCAAAAAAAAGTTTTTAGTTCAAGGAATTACCAAAGAAACCAGGGTCAGTGTCGCCGCGCAGATCATAGATGCCGGGTGGTGGTGGGGGGGGTGTTCTGATAGTGGGAAGAACTTGGACTTGGAGCAGAGAAAGCCGGATTTGAATCTTGCCTTTGATTAAGCAAAGGGCAGGTCTCTTTGTCTCTAAATCCTAAGGCAGTGTGTCCAGTAAAAGAACAAGTCACTTCACACCCAGGTCATGATGATGAAAGTGTTCTAGATCTGTGCTGTGCAATGGGGTAACCACTAGCCACATATGGCTGTTGAGCACTTGAAATGTGGCTATTGTAAATAAAGAACCGACTTTTAAAACAATCACAATATGGGGCGCCTGGGTGGCTCAGTCAGTGGTTAGGTGTTCTGCTCTTGATTTTGGCCCAAGTCATGATCTCAGGATTGTGAGATGAAGCTCTACATCAGGCTCCATGCTGAGTAGGGGAGTTTGCTTGAGATTCTGTCCCTCCCTTTCCCTCTGCACCCCCCCACTCCACCCTGGAGGCCCTGCTCTCTCTCCCTCTCAAATAAATAAATAAATCTTTAAAAAAGAAACTTTAATTACATTAAATGTAAGTTTCAATAACCGTCCATGGCTACTGACTACCGTATTGGACAATTCAATTCTAAAGACTCAGTTTCTTCATCTGTACAATGGGCATGGGAATAGCTCCTGGGAGGGGGAGGGGTTATGCAAGCAAAATGAGATAATCTGGGACAGAATACAGTGCATGCTTGTAACAGGCAGCTATAATGTGTGTTTGGATAAACACTCAGTGGGATCAGTAGAACATTCCACCAGCACCTCTCCACCCCTCACTAAATTTTTCATTAATCTCCGGCTGTGAATTCAAAAGGAGAAACAGGGAATATTCATTAGTACCACAGGTCTGTCTCTCTTAAAAAAACATTCTGTTCGAAATGAATCAGTAAATGTGGTGTTTTGTATTTTTCCCCCCTTTCTCTGAGACGGGAGACTGTATCAGCTTATGGTAAGAAAGCCATCCCAGTCAATGAATAATCAGAGGCAAAGCCAAGCAGATGATAAATCTTGGCCTCCGTCCTGTGAAGCCACCCACTAAGCAACGTTGAATAAATCTGTTAAGCTTAGCATATTTTTCAGGGTAATTGGTTGCAGTTTTCCCAGACTCTTTGATTTTTAACCTTATCTTGGGCCTATTCCAAGCTAATGAAACAGAGAATGAAGTAAGTTCTGATTTTGGCTTAAGTTTCAGGGAGGGGACCAAAGCATTAGCCTTGACAAGGCTGGGAGCAAAAAAGATGTTTGTTCATGCTTCTCTCCCCTGAGTGCGGGCAACACGTAGGCTTCTGGTTTTTTGTTTGTCCCCCCGCCCCAAACCCCCGCCAGATGATTCCCTTCTCCTTGGAGAAGGCTGCAGGTGACTTAGAGAGAACATCACAAAATACTATGTAATTAAGCTGATTATAGCTCTGTGGATGCAAGATGCTAGCAAATATTTAAATCATGGGGCTTGGGGGCCGTGAGGACAACAGCAGGTATTCTCTAAAAACGGGTGACTGTGTAGGCACAGGGTCAGGAAATCTAGGTTCAAGTCCCAGCTTCTCCATTTGCCCACTGTGTGACCTTGAGCGGGTACTCAAGATCTCTGAGTCCCCGTCTTCTTGCCAGTAAAACAGATAGAGGACTACCCCCGTCAGCCGACGGCTGTGAGGAGAAATAAGATTATGCCTGTGAAGTACCAGCACAGTACCTGGGATGTCCTGAGGACTCAGAACCCCTCCCTTCTTCAGTGGGACCTAGCGGGGCTCTTGAGAGACGACAATCCATAACGTGGCTTTTTTGTGTTCCCCGCTGTTAGGGGTTGTGTCATACGCCCCTCCTCCCAAATGTGTGCGTCAAAGTCGTAATCCCCAATACCTCAGCACGGGACTACATCTGGAGATGGAGTCGTTCGAGAGGTGATTAAGGGAAAATGAGATCACGAGGGGGGGCCCGAGTCCAGGATAACTGCTGTCTTTTTTTTTTTTTTAAGATTTTATTTACTTATTATATATTTACTTATTTAAATGAGAGAGAAATAGAGAAAGCATGAGCAGGGGGAGCAGCAGGCAGAGGGAGAGGCAGACTCCCCACTGAGCAGAGAGCCCAATGCGGGGCTCCATCCCAGGACCCTGGGATCATGACCTAAGCTGAAGGCAGACACTTAACCGACTGAGCCACCCAGGTGCCCCTGGTGTCCTTCTAAAATGAGGAACTTTGGACACACATAAACAGACATAGAGGAAAGACCATGTGAAGACAGAAGGGGAAGACAGCAATTTGCAAACCCAGGAGGCAGGCCTCAGAAGAAACTAACCTCCTGACACTTTGATTTCATTTACAGAAGCCTCAGCAAACCCATATTCCCACTCTGCCTGGGCCTCAGTTACTGATTTTTTTTTTTAAGATTTTACTTAGTTGGTTGGGGGGCAGAGAGAGAGGAGGAGGGAAAGAATCCCCACGTGATCTCCTGACCCTGAGAATGATCTGAGCTGAAATCAAGTGTTGGACACACGGAAACATGGGTGGTTCAGTGGTTAAGCGTCTGCCTTCGGCTCAGGTCATGACCCCGGGGTCCTGGGATCGAGCCCCGCATCAGGAACTCTGCTCTGCAGGGAGCCTGCTTCCTCCTCTCTCTCTGCCTGCCTCTCTGCCTACTTGTGATTTCTCTCTGTCAAATAAATAAAAATACTAAAAAAAAAAAGAGTTGGACACATAACCAACTGAGCCACCGAGGTGCCCCCTCAGTTACTGATTATTTTTCAGGAAATATTTTTGTGCCTATTGTGTTCCAGGCTCTGAGGACACAAAGATGAATGACACAAAGTCCCTACACTCATGGAGCATATATCCTAGTGTAGTGCACAAATAAGATAATTCCCATCAGCCGTGCAAAGGCCCCAGAGTAGCACGGAGCTCGGAGGGCTGAGAGAAGAGAACGGAGACCTGCACTGAAGTGGGCTCATGACATAGAAAGGATATAGCATAAAGTGGGGAGACAAGCAGAGTGGATCCAGGTCAGTACCCACAAGTTTTTGTGTGACTGATTTATGGAAAGCCAGCCCTAGAATTCAGTCCTTCTGACTTCCTGGTCACTGTTGTCATAAACCCCATCACGATTCTTACTGAGTGGATCCACAAGTGTGGTGGGCTCTGTGAGGCACCACTCAGAGCTTCCTTCAGGAAAGAAGGGTTCTTCCCCCAGGAGTTGGGAATGAGGCTGGAAGACAGGCTTCTGTCATCACCCCACATCGGGGACTGCATTAACTGAGAAAAACAGCCTTGCCTTGTCATGCTTCCTTCCTAGATTGTTCTTCCTTCTGGAGTGGCTGCAACTCGGGACAATTCAGAAGGACCAGAGCATCTTCAAGAGCTGCCCGTGACCTTTGTTGAGACCGCCTTGCAGGTCAGTGCTCCTTCTGTCCACTCCTACTTCTGTCCTTCCCTCTCACAAGGGTTGTCTCCACAAGCACTATCTAACAAACACCCTGCTGCTGATCTCCGTCTCAAAATCCGCCCCCTGAGCGCGCCTCCTGTGACAGTGGCCCTACTGAAAATCAAGCATGGACGAACTAGCACACGTGGAAGGTCTTCAAGGCTGCCAAAGTGGAGGGCGGATGTGCATCGGGCAACTGAGCATCGATGAGAGGTGGAAAATGACTTTGGGAGGGGACCATGACTCCACTTGGAGTGACCGTCATACTTTCACAGTCCCTTCTGAGGAGTCCCTCAGGCTTGGGCTACCGCCCTGCATCTGTGACTCAAGGTGACTGGACCAGAGACAGGGACCTGACTCAAAGGCAGCCTCCATAGATCGGCCAGCAGTGGACAAGATGGTCTAACAAGTGCTCTAACAGATGGCATCTGTCTCCCTCTCCAGACTCTTCCTGCAATGGGACCTTCTCCACCTTCCCTTTCCAGTCACACCGGCTTCCTGCAGCTTCTCCTTCCCTAAGACATTTCCCATGCTATTTCCTCTCCCTGAAGCAGGCTACATTCCTACACCAGCACCCCCTGCCCCCAAGCCTCTACCCTGCTTTTCCAGCAGATGAGTACGCATCCCTTGTATCTCCTAAAAGTCCCTTCATTTAGGAACCAATCCCTTAACACTCTCTAACTTGATACTCTGGGTAGCTTCCTTCATGATGCTAGTCCTGTAAATCAGTTTTAACAGATGCTGTTACACCCAGACTCCAGGTTGTGTGTCTGTAGGCTGTTAGTAATTCGTGCCTGCTCTCTAGTTCTGTTTGGCTCACCTCTGTGAGCATGGTGCCAGGGAGCCCCCAGGAGTATTTGCTGAATAACTAACAGGGCTCTTCTTATTGAGTGGTGGCTGAATTAGCCAAACCAGCTCCCGCTTCTTTAGAAGTTTATATTAGAAAAATACACAGAGAGTCAGAGTTGGTGAGGATTAGAAGGCAGCAGCGATTCTCAAAGTATGGTCCAGGGACCCCTGGACCTTTCAGAAAGTTCACAAAATAAAAAACTGTTTTCCTCCTAGTTCTGAGGTAATTATTTTGCCTTTTATCATTTTGCCTTTTATCCATTCTCTCGCGAGTATTCCGAATATGAAAAGTTCATTTTTATAGTTTCAGATTCCACATTGTCAACTTATCTTTAAGAAAGTACCCCCTTGTCGGGGTGCCTGAATGCCTCAGTCGGTTAAGCATTTAACTCTTATTTTGGCTCAGGTCCCGATCTCATGGGCTGTGAGATACAGTTCCATGTCAGGCTCTGTGCTCAGAGGGAGCCTTCTCAGATATTTGGATATTCTCTCCCTCTGCCCCTTCTCTCTCTCTCCCTCTCTCTAATAAATAGATAATTTGGGGAGGGGGCCCACCTGGGTGGCTCAGTTGGCTAAACATCTGTCTTCAGCTCAGGTCATGATCTCAGAGTCCTGGGGTTGAGGCCGGGATCAGGCTCCCTGCTCAAGGGGGAACCTGCTTCTCTCACTACCTCTGCCCCTCACCCCCTGCTTGTGCTCACTCTCCCTCATGCTCTCTGTCCCTTTCTCTAAATAAATAGATAAAATCTTTAAAAATAAATAAACATACTTTTTTAAAAAAAGGAAGTAACCCTTGGTAAGTTTGGGTGTGATATCAAAAGAGAATATTCATAACTCCCTGAAAAGTTTATTAAAATATCCCTTTCTTTTCCAATGATACATAGCTCTATGAGGTGTGTTTTCTTTACACACTTGAACCAAAACAACATATGCCAATATATTAATATAGGAGCATGTTTGAGAATTCAGCTATCTCCTAGTAAGCTGGACATTGCCCAAGAACTGAAAAAATGTAAAGCAGGCCATGTTTCTCACAAAAGATATTGTTTTGGAAAATATAGTTATTTCTCATAAAAATGTTATTTCTATTAACATACGATGGGTTTGTTACTAGTTTTACAAAGTAGAAAATTTTCAAATTTCCCAATTTTAATTTCTAGGATGATAAATATCAATATAAATAATTGACATAAGTAAAAGTTATTTGGGGTCATTAATAAACTTTGAAAGTGCAAAGGGGTCTTGAAACCCCAAAATTTGAGACTTAACTGGGATCATGTATTTCTCAAAATTCTTTTGGATGCAAGAGAGATACTCAACTTGAATACCCATAAGCCAAAACTTGTCTTCTCTTCATCCCTTGTTCCTTCTCCTCTTCATGTTGTCTTCCTGCTCAGCAGGCTTTCCTTAGGAGGGGGTGAAAATGACCATCACTGGCTCCGGTCATGTTTCCACATCAAGGCCAATCACCACGACTCTGTTCATGGGCTTCAGTTCATCCCCGGGGGAGTGAGCTGTATGTGGTCAGTCCTGAATGAACCATGTGGACTGAGAAAGATACTTCATCATAGGAAACTTGGAAAGTTTTTACCATGATAAAGAAAAATGGAGGGTGACAAATCAGCAAATAATATTTGTCAGTTTGGGAAGATATGAGGATAAGGCTGAGGTGGTCAGAAGAGTAAGTTCTATCTGAAGAGAATTAACAATGAGCAAACTTTAAGGGGTTTAAGATCCTTAATAAATACATACCCATTCTTTTCTCCTCCCTCAAATCTTTTATCTCTACTAACATCTGCAACAGTTGTTGGAAGGAACATTCTAGAAAAATAAGACAATAGACAGAGGTGAGAGGATCAAGGAAAGCTGGGCTCAGTGATACATGTTGGAACAGAATGTGTAGAGGGAGGTGTTCCTGGCTTCCTAGTCCTTTCCCAGCTGGGTGTCCTTGGTGATGAGGGAGTAGTTGCACTCCATGCTGATTGAACATACACATCTCCAGTATTTTGGGGTCTCTCCTGCTGCACTCCAACACAAAGTGAGTCACTTCTCATGCCCTCACCTCCAAACCTGGCTTTCTTGAGTCCTGATCCCTCCAGACTATGCTCCACATAGAGACACACCAAAGACAATAAAAGAGGTCAGTCTGGGAGTTTAGAAGGGAGACTTGGGGCTGAGAGTCCCCAAATAAAAGCATGGATAAAGTTGCCTGTTACTGCACCAAAGAAGAAAACTGCCCATGGAGAACTAATCCTCCACAAAGACCACCCTCTCCCTCTGTCCCTGCATGGACAGGCCTTCCTTGTGGATTTTTACATGTGAAAGCAAATTAGACTTGTTCTGTGTGGATACAAACAGGGAAGAGGACCAGGGGTAGAAAAGAGAGGTGGTTAGATTTTTGTCTCCATGTAAAGGAAAATGTTCAACAGAGTGGTCCAGAGCTGAAATGAGCTGCCTCAGGTGTGTATTTTTGGTGGGGAAGGGTTGCTTATGTGCTAATTCATGGCCTCATTTTCTTCAAGGTCATCAGTCTTGCAGGCACTAAAACCAGAATATAAGACAAGCACAAGATAGATTATTATTTACTTTGAAGAGTTCCTCCTCTTTCCCTGTTTCTTTCTCCCTCCCTCCCTTCCTCCTTCTCTCTTTTCCTCCCTCCTTCCTTCCCTCCCTCCCTTCCTTCTTTCCTTCCTTCCTTCCTTCCTTCTTTAAGGGTCAATATTTTGGTGTCAAGACAGAAATCTGGAAAATACATTGTCCTGAAATTCTCTTGGTTCTCACTCACATTATGGAGACCCTTTCCCCATGCCCCAGTCCCATCAGAGCTAATCTGTCCAAATTCCAATACTTATAAATTACAACAGCAATACAAAAACAGGAGAAAAAGAAAGCCAGTTGGAGAAGTTAGCCTAAGCCAGCCATGTCACTTGCTCTGGACGCCTGAGGTGCTGAATAGGAGCTTCTGTCCTGTTTTCTCCTTTCTTTCCTCCTTTTTCTTCAGGGAGTGGGTCTGAAGCAGCTGGTGGGTACAGGTTCAGGTTCCTGATGTCTGCTTCAATAGCCTGGCCCGAGGGGTCTTGGAATTGGACAGAGACACGGTCTAAATTATCAGTCTCCCCATCAGCACTCCTGGGGGCAACAGGAACCAGGCTGTTCTCATCTTTCTTTGTAGTAGTTTTGGGCCAAATATCTGCTTTTGATTTTTCCAACCCTTGGCATCTAGGCAAAGGAAGGGAAGGGAGAGTCTTCTTTCAGATTCCTGATGCCAAACGAGGACTGCCCTGAGGCCACAGGGGACATGTGCGCTCTAGACTTCTGCTAGAAGGACGAAGGGAGAGGGCCCCAGGGCTCAGAGCAGAGCTGAAAAAGCAGGTACAGGAATTGAAGTCAGGAAACTTGATTCTGGATTCTTCTTATGACTTGCCCTATCCTTTGTTCTTCTCCATGTTACTCCTGTGCACTTGGCAGAATTCCTCCCAAGCTTATTGGTGCTGGCACTTTCTCTTCTCAATGTCACCCGATAATATCTCTGGGGTTTCCATAGAAAGGGCCCCATTTCCTGAGGCTCTGTTGGAGAACAGCCCTGTGCTTAGAGACTCCCATGTCCTCACATCCCACACGACCTCACCTATACATCTTGGAATCAGCAGCTCCCGTTTCCTCTGCACCTGGGCATTGCTAAGATGTACTAGTGCCCAGAGACCTTGATGTTTATTGCCTCTGAGTTCCTGGTGCCTGAGTCTGCTAGGATCAGTGATTCCAATTCCAAAACCCACAACCGGTTTTCTAAGGTCCTAATATCTAATTTGGGAAGCCACCCGTATCCCTAAGTTCCACTGGCCCTCTGGAAAGTGACTGATTACAACAAAAACTTGCAAATTGATCTCTCTAATACTACCACCAGCATAGGTAGGATGATCACTTGTAAGATAATGCCAGTAGGAATAGAAGTCTTCATCAACTATCATATGATCTCCCTGATATGAGGAAGGGGAGAGGCAATGTAGGGGGTTTGGGAGTAGGAAAAGAATAAACGGAACAAGATGGGATCAGGAGGGAGACAAACTATAAGAGACTCTTAATGTCACAAAACAAACTGAGGGTTGCCGGGGGGAGGGGGGTCGGGAGAGGGTGGTGGGGTGATGGACATTGGGGAGGGTACGTGCTATGGTGAGTGCTGTGAAGTGTGTAAACCTGGTGATTCACAGACCTGTACCCCTGGGGCTTATAATACATTATACCTTAATAAAAAATTTAAAAATTAATAAAAAAAAGAATGGAAATCTTCATTTCTTGACTACTTAGCGTCTTATAAGAAGGAGCTCTTTTACTTCTCTCAACAACTTTATGCCTTAAGTACTATTGTTATGCCCATTTTACAGATTAGGTAACCAGGGCCAGGAGAAAGTTAATTGAACATCCCAAGAGCACATAATGTAGCATTAAAAATGGAATTCAATGGGCGCCTGGGTGGCTCAGTGGGTTAAGCCTCTGCCTTCGGCTCAGGTCATGATCTTGGGGTCCTGGGATCTAACTCCGCATTGGGCCCTCGGCTCAGCGGGGAGCCTCCTTCCCCCTCTTTCTCTGCCTGCCTCTCTGTCTACTTGTGATGTCTCTCTGTCAAATAAATAAATAAGTAATCTTTTAAAAAAATGGAATTCAAGCCCTAATCTTCCTGATCTCAATGTCCATCATCTTGACATTATACATACCCCTTCTGGATATTCCTACTCATCTTCTTATGAGTTGTAAAGAAAATTAAAGCATTAGACAGGGAGATGGACGTTGGCCTCGGTATTTGTTAGGGAAATGCTAGCTACTATAAAGAGCAAACCCCCAATTTCAGTGGTTTAATCCGTGAAAATGTCTGTGTTACTCATTTAACAATCTGATAAAAGTGTTCCTGGTGGCCTTCCTCCATGTAGTGCTTCAGGGACCCAGGTTTATCCCATCTCATGGCTCTGACATTTCTTAGAAACTTGGAGACCTCTGCACCCAGAAGGAAGGGGAAAGAGAAGAAACGGCACACCCTCTTCATAACTGCCTTGCCCGGAAGTGACGCACATCACTTCTGCTCGCGTTCTATTGGCCAATACTAGTCACATGGTCTTTCACAGATGAAAGGGCTTTGGGAAACGTATTAACTCCACTTCTTAGCTGCAACCCTGCACTGTGGAAGAGGGAGCATAAAGTGTTTGGTAAAAAGTTAGCTATTTCTGCCCCAGCCTCGATGACCATAAGTTCATTCTATCCCATAGGTCTATGGTTTCCTAACTTCATTGTTCTGTGATGCGTGGAAATTTGATGAAGACTTAAAAGTCTTATCAATGTGATGGTATTTGTGTGAGAAATGATCAAGACAGAAAATGTCTGTGGTAAATACACTCTGTGGCCTGATGTCTTCAGCATCCGAAACTGAGTACCAGGATGGTCTTCTCAGGCTCCAGGCAATGTGCTGCATTACAGGAGGGCAGAAGGGACGACTCTGGAGGCAGCAGCCTCGCTTGGGCTCCATGACTCATTGGAGAGAGGGACTCAAAGACATGGTTTTTACATAATGTTTAGAAATAAGCATCTGAGAAGTGTGGAAACATGCCGTCCTGATTTACTCAGCTCTGTCGTTAAGTGCTGGCATTATCACCATCTGCCAAATGTAGAAGTTGTTTAAAAATGAGTCACCTGGCACCAAACACCATTTCTGCACAGAACGTCCCCCCACCCTCACCCCATCTCTTGGTATCAACGCAGAGTCTCCTCTGCTTCCAAGTTCTAAGAAGCCTGAGAGCGCGAGTTCCCCCAAGTGGCATTTGGTTATTGATCCTCCAAAGCAAAGGTATCAATTTCCTTGAACTTTGTTGTACACTTGGTCTTTAAAGGATGCTGAATTATGTCACATGGACAATATTTCTAAGTTATTATTTCTAAGTTAAATGAGCACTAGCTGAGTCTCATTCCCATCTCATATTCATTTTTTTGATAGCTGGAAATTTAACCAATGAGAAATGCTATGGTTGAAACATAGTACAGTTTGCCTCATTGATCCAAAAACATGCCGAATCTTTCCTCAATAAAGTATCCAGAGTGCCTTTATCCACTTTTTGAGTGATCATTTATTTTCTAGGTAAATCACACTGAATCTTTGGTATTCTGTAATTTAAATAAAATATAAGGTTTACTACTATTAATGTATCTTATGTTAGATGACAGGGCAATGGAAGAGGGGAAAATTGGTTTGTATATAAACAAATATAGTCACATCAAAATAAGGTAGAATGCTCATAACTGTCCCCGTCTTGGTTTTTGCAAATGATCACATGGTCATAGCTGAGATTTCTAACTGCCGGCCTCTACCCATTCCACATTCCCTTTGCCTTTAGCAAGAATGTTGGTGTGGCCCCATGGCACACCACAAAGTTTCATGCCGCACACTTACTGTATAACCCCCAGATCTGTATCAGTCTTATGCAGGGCCCAGAACGTCAGAAGCCTGAGGCAGAGGCTGAGGCAGCCCACGGGATGGTGTTTGAAGTGTCTGCTGCCAGGAGATGTTTGGAACTGCTCCCCACGGGCCCCGACAGGTGATTCACGGCAGAGGATCTTAGGATCCAAGGGCAGAGCTGTGTCATCCCCTGAAGATAACCATCCTCCTGTTAAGAGACTGTTTGGGTTTGTTACTGGTCCTCAGAGGAGACTGAACATTTCACTGTGATCCACAAAGTTACCTCATGACCTGAGCCAACAATAGGAATGAGGTGTGGTGCCGGCCTGCTCTTCATCAGCTGTGAAATACCAGAACACGTGCTAACCTCTCAGAGCTCTGCCAGTTTTATCACAAGGATGTCTGGAAAAGTTTTCAGGTGATCCGAGTTATGATCGTAACAGGTGCTGCCAGCAGCTGTGGGACTTGAGCATCCACGTTCCTCATCCGTAGAGTAAGGGCACAACACTCCCTGAGAAGGACTGAGCAAACCTGGTAGAGGCAGGATTCAAAAACTGGGGCTGTGCAGCAGTAGATTTGCTTGATACGGGTTTCTCCAAAAGAATTGCTAGGTCCAGGGGCACCTGGGTGGCTCAGTGGGTCAAAGTCTCTGCCTTCAGCTCAGGTCATGATCTCAGGGTCCTGGGATCGAGCCCCACATCGGGCTCCCTTCTCAGCAGGGAGCCTGCTTCCTCCTCTCTGCCTGCTTCTCTGCCTACTTGTGATCTCTGTCTGTCAAATAAGTAAATAAAATCTTTAAAAAAAATTGCTAGGTCCAGTTATGCCAGTTGCACTCATAGGATTTCTTAGTATCCTTGATATTCCAACGTGCGTGTGGTGAGCGAGTGAGTCGAACATCTGTGAGGAGAGCATATGGATTATTTCCCAAACTTCCATATGTATTTTTACAAATAATATAAATGTAAGTATAAAAACTTAAAAAAAAACCCATTTTTATTCTAGGCACCTAATAATACCACCTAAAAGGGCTTCCCTGGAATATAGGGTGGAAAATTCTGTTATTGAAGGGACCTGGGTGGCTCAGTCAGTTAGGTGTCTGATGCTTGATTTTGGCTCAGGTCATGATCTCAGGGTCATGAGATCCAGCCCCACATCAGGCTCTGCGCTCTGCTTGTCCCTCTCCCTGTGCTCCTTCTCCCACCCCACTCTTGCATGCTCTCCCTCTCTTGCTCTCGAATAAATAAAATCTCAAAAAGATATGATTCTGTAATTGAGTACTCTATAAAAATGACAAGTGGCTGTTAAAATTGGTAAATCCAATGTCTGGCTTTAGGGTTTTTCCATAGAATATGAAGGTTTTAAAAAAATGTATAGGAATGTCATCGTACGTTTGTCCAAATCCGTAGAACATCCAACACCAAGAGTGAACCCTAATGGAAACTATAGACTTGGGTGATAATGATGTGTCAAGGTAGGTGCATCAATTATAAGTAAGGCACCACTCTGGGGTTAGGACATTGATCACGGGAGAGTCTGTAGGTATGTGAGGGCAGGGGGGATATGGGAACCCTTTCCACTTTCCATTCCATTTTGCTGTGAGCCTAAAACTGCTTCAAAAAATAAAATATATTAATTTAAAAAATTCCAGAGCACCTGGGCGGCTCAGTGGGTTAAGCCTTTGCCTTCGGCTCAGGTCATGATCAGGGTCCTGGAACTGAGCCCCGCATCGGGCTTTCTGCTCAGCGGGGAGCCTGCTTCCCTTCCTCTCTCTCTGCCTGTCTCTCTGCCTGCTTGTGATCTCTCACTCTCTATCAAATAGATAAATAAAATCTTAAAAAAAAATTCCAACTGGACATTGGGGAGGGTATGTGCTATGGTTAGTGCTGTGAAGTGTGTAAACCTGGCGATTCACAGACCTGTACCCCTGGGGATAAAAATACATTATATGTTTATAAAAAATAAAAAAATTAAAAAAAATTCCAACTGAGTGTACTCTTTCCATGACTACTGCATACCCACTGGGTATACAGTGAGTAACAATGGCATCATGAGAATAATAGAGATAAAGGAGGACACAGGCCTAGGTGGGAAAAACAAGACAGCCAATTATTGTCTCAGACAGTATTAGATTTGGGTATGAGACACAGAGCCCCAAAATAAGGGTGGCTTAAATAGGAGCAGTGCGTTTCTGTCTCACGTAAAATCATCTCTGCTCTCATCTTTAAAGTGGAGATGATCCTTGTGCTTGCTCACTTGGTATTATGAAGATGCAATGAACTAATGCCTGAGAACCTCCTGACCAAGGGGGAAAATCCTGCTTTGGACTGAGTAGCACCAAGGCTGATTGTGTTAAGAAAATTAGAATATTTCCTCCTGCAATCCGTTATTGTATGGTATTGTACAATACCAAAAGTAAAAAAAAAAAAAAATCCCATTTTTTTTTAAAAGAAAAGTTCTTAGCATGGTATTAGCATATAACAAATATTTCTTTTATCACAATTAACATCATCATCCTCTTTCCTTACCTCCCCACACCCCCTTGCCTCACTCATTGTATCGATTCTGTTTCTATGGAAAATGAAGTCTTTCAGTGATGCGCTAATCCAGCTTGTGATTATTTTTTTATTCCTAAGTCTTTCAGTATCTGTGTTTGAGGATGGAAACACTGGGCAACCAAAGCAAGATGAGTGATAAAAAGAAAGTGGTAGAACAGCAATGGTGAGCATTTGGTTAAATGCTTTGGGGGCCTAGCATTTCCCAGTATTTAAAGTGTCTAGGGGCACCTGGGTGTCACAGTCAGTTAAACGTCCAACTCTTGGCTTCCGCTCAGGTCATGATCTCAGGGTTGTGGGATTGAGCCCCAAGTCAGGGCTCGAGACTCTCTCTCCCTCTCCCTATGCCCTCCCTACTCCTTTTAAATAAATAAATAAATAATTTTTTTAAAAATGAAGCATCTATTGTCTATTTTGTTTTGTTCTTTAATTGAAGCATAGTTGGCATGTAATATTATGTTAGTTTCAGCAGTTCAACATGGTGATTCGACAATGATATGCTTTACAATATGCTCACCACAATTTATTGTCTGTTTTAAGGGATGAGAACATTTAGCTTCTGTCTAGCTAAAACATGCCTATGTCTTCCGTGGTGGTGAGCATGCACCCAGTGGTTGGCTGGGGTCTGGGGGTCGGGGGGTCAGGAGCAGGGTGGAGGGGGGGTGCTGCCAGGCCCTTCAGGACAGGATTCTGATGGAATAAGTTAGATCATATTGGATGACAGCATGCACCAGCCATGTCCCCAGAGCCATGACGCATTCTAAACCGCCTCTCTGTCTGGGAAGCAGAAAAGTGGAGTGACTGGACTTAAATCTAAAATCACTGAGAAAACTACAACTGAGATGTTGCATTTTTCCAGGCAGCAGAACAAGAGCTGGGCAGAGATTTAGTGGAACTATGGACAAATAAAGAAAGGGCCACCTGAGGCTTGCAGGCTAGTGTGGCTGTGAGAATTTATACTCACCATATCGTGAGAGTTTTTAGGAATAATCACAATGTAAGCTGAAACATGCGGAACTCAGCTGTGTGCCAGGCCCCAGCTAAGGGCTTTAAGTAAGGGATTTCGTAGAATCCTCCCTGTGCTCCTGTAGGCAAGGACCATGACTCACACTTTATAGGCCAGGGAAACTCTAATGGGTTCACAGAAATGAAGTGATGGGCCCAAGGTCATAAAGCTAGAGAATGAGGAGCTGGTTTCAAATCTGAGACCACCTGATGTGGAGGTCCTATGTCCCTCTTGGTCATACCATTCCCTACATCCACCACTTTTAACCTATCTTGCCTTCTATAGTGGTTAGTTTCAGCATGCCTTACCTCTCCAACTAGATTATAATATACTTGAGGGCAGAAGCATATTTATTGGGCACCTGGGTGGCTCAGTTGGTTAATCAATTGCCTTCGGCTCAGATCATGATCCCAGGACCCTGGGACTGAGTCCCGCATCAGGCTACCTGCTCAGCAGAGGGTCTGCTTCTCCCTCTCCCTCAACCCCTTCTCCCCACTCATTCTCATTCTCTCTCTCTCTTTCTCAAAAACAAACAAACAAACAAACAAAAAGAAGCCTATTTATCTTTAAAACTTTTTATTGAGGTATAAGTTACTACAAGAAATATCAAGTGTGTATAATCAAGATACTTAGAACATTCTGACACCAAAGAAGTTTCCCCTGAGCTTCATCTCAGTCAAAATCATGACAAAGAAAGCCACTATTCTTATTTCTATATCATGTATTTTGTTTGCCTGTTCTTGAATGTCATATAAATGGAATCATATAAATATATTAACATTTTATTTCCTTACACTACTTAGCATACAGCTATTTCGGTTTAGTTAATGTGCTTAGATGTTAAATAAATGTTTAAGAAACACAGGAAGGGCTCTTAACACCTGGCAGCACACAAAAATTTCCACAAGCATAGGAATGCCTGGGTGGCTCAGTCGATTAAACATCTGACTCTCGATTTCAGCTTGGGTCATGATCTGAGTCCTGGGATTGAGCCCCATGTCAGGCTCCATGCTGGGTGTGGAACCTGCTTAAGATTCTCTCTCTTCCTCTCCCTCTGCCCCTCCCCCCAGCCCCACCACTGGCATGCGTGCTCTCTCTTAAAAAAAAAAGTGAAGTCTTTATTTTGAAAAAGAAGATAAATTATATATGTTGATCAGTGACTTTTCTCTGATTGTCAGTTTAGTTCATTGAGGGCAACTTTTGCAGACAACTCAAGCTTGCTTAATTATCATCCTCAAACAAAGCTTATTAAAAAATAACTGGAAAGGTGTACTCATTTGAATTTATTTAGACAAGTGCTCTCAACTTTTTTGATCTTTTACCCTATTAGAAAAAAATATTGAGTACATGCTCCCAATGTATATACATTCATATATACATATATATATTCACTTATTTGTGAATTTTACAGACTATTCTACTTATACTCTATAAAATCCAATATCTACCTAAAATGGAATTTTAAAAGAATAAAATAATATAAGCATATTTCAAATTATATATTTTAATTTATTATTAAGGCTAAAAATCTATTTCTTCTCTGTGTCTGATGGGGAATTCATCCAGTAAGAGAAGACTCAGCTTTGCTATTTTCTTATTGTCACGCCTTTGCATTCTTGGTTTGTCCATAGTGAGTAGCTTTGCTGCAGGAATCTTTTAAAAAGCATTTACTCATTATGTGGAAGTTAATTTTATTAAAGTTGAAGACAAATATCTGTAAATCCCCATAATGAGGAACACAGTAAAATACTCCAGAAGCAGATGTCTTATGTGGATACCCCCAGAAATAGGGCCTGGTACAAAGTCTTGCTTGCAGCTAGTTTGTTTAAGAATGGGGTCCCAGGGAGCAGTGATACAGGATGGGGAAGAGGAAAAGGAGGGAAAACCAGTACAAGAATCTTTTACCAAGTTGCTCCTCCCACTATGCTGGATAAGGGAGGTTGTACTTCATCTCACTGGGACTTCGCAGGAAGGCTTATTGAGTTCACTTCAGAGCTGTGTGCCTATGAGACAAAAGAGAAACAGACGTTTATCCATTGGCTCCTGTTGTGCACTGGTCAAGAGTGGCTTTGTGGGCATAAACAACCATGCTTTTCTGGACTGCGGGGAGGAGTTTCCCAAGGAACAAGAGAGAATGATCCATAGTTCAGGCAATATCAGTGCTGGTCTGATCCTGGTTCCACAGCAGCTCACTCCTTACATCTCAGGGGGCCCAGGAGATCTGGAAGTGGTGCATAGGAAGTGTCCAATACAGCAGATGAAGCCCCAAAAGAGTGCTTTTCCAATCTCTCAGCTCTGTGGAACTCTCTCAGAGTGCCTCCCAGACCATGTTTCCACATAGTCATTTGGATACTGAGTGAAGAGAAGCTTGACTGGCTGATTGATTCCCTCTTCCTCCCTCCTTCCCTGTCTACCTTCTTTCCCCTTCCCCCTATATATAAATAGGGAGTCATAATGATTTATTGTATCACCTCAGTGAACATTCTTCTGTACAATACCCATGTGATGAATTCACACTTTGAAGATCAGAGGATCAAGACAACCAAGAAAAAGATAACAGAGGGAGAAAATTGTTACTGTCGGGGAAAAAAAAATTCAAAGCAGTGTAATCTTGAGCCAAAAACACTAATTTAGATTTTTCAAGTGCTTTTTAATAAAAAACAAAGTCCAAAATTTGGAATGATTTATGTCCTTGCAAGGGTGATGGGAAATTGGCAGTATAGAACTTGAACATTTATCACATACACAAGATAATAACTGCTATTCCAAAAAAATATTTATAGATGTGAAACAATCCATCTCTTGTAAGTTTGGGCATCAAGCCAGACCATCAGAGAGCAGTTTTCTTGGATTATCTTGGTCCCTGAAAGAGCTCATTTATTAAATTATGCTTTGGCATAATGCTCATGGCTTGCATTGAAGGAAACCATAAAAAAATGCTGAAAGTAAGTCACAGTTATATTTTCTTTTGAGTTGTTGTTGGAGTTCTCTCCAATACTTCAGCTAGCATGCTCTGTAAGAGAACTCCTGAAGAAAGTTCTAGCACACATCACTGCCAGTAATTCTGACTTTCTCCTCAAAGTTGCCATATATATATATATATATATATATATATATATAGTGTGTGTGTCAGTTAAAATACAATTTAAGATTATGTTCATTGGGCAAAATCAGTCTTGAAAATAATCATACTTTCCTTTTTTCTTTGGATACCTGCAAGTTTAGTGCTTAATTTGCTGCCTACCTTTAATAATTATACAGCACTGGAGAACATGTACTAACATTTCATTAGCTTTATCTCATTATTGAACTCTGATTTTTCCCTAGTTTATTCTTAAGCACAAAATAAAATTTTGCACAATTATATGTATTTTTTTTTAAGAAGTATCCTCAAATCAGGGGTGCCTGGATGGTTCAGTCGTTTAAGCAACTAGCTCTTGTTTTCAGCTCAGGTCATGATCTCAGGGTCCTTGGATCAAGCCCCCTGTAAGGGTCTCTCCTTCTAAAATAAATAAATAAACCTAGAAGAAGAAGGACAAGGAGTCGGAGGGGGAGGAGAAGGTGATGGCTCAGTCTGTTTTAGAGTTAGGCTGTGTGTAATTATAAAAATAAAAATTCTATTTCAGTATCCTGAAATCTGCAGGAGTAACATAAATCATTCCAAGTGGTGGACTTTTAAAAATGTAATAGCACTGGAAAATCTAAAGAATATTGACATTTATATCCCTCAGTATTTTCTCTTAAAAAAGAAGTAGTTTGAGAGACTTAAGTCTTGAAGCCAATAAAAGCTATTCCTTGATTCCCTTCCCAGCTCAAAACAATTAGGAATTAACACACAAGAGTTGGATAAATGGAGGTTTTTTTCCAAAAGATTTTATTTGTTTATTTGAGAGAGAGAGTGAGCAAAAGAGAGAACACAGCAGGGAGAGTGTCAGAGGCAGAAGGAGAAGCAGGCCCCCCATTGAGCAGGGAACCCAACAAAGGCCTGGATCCCAAGACCCCGGGATCATGACCTGAGCCAAAGGCAGATGCTTAAACAAGTGAGCCACTTAGATGTTCCATAAATGGATATTAAAATGTCATTTTTATTATTGATAAAGGTGACAGCAGACCATGACTTCAGAACGGTGTCCCAAATGTCTTGCTAACACTCTGCCGGGATTAACAAATTTTCCCACCCAGACTTTGATATGAATGGATTCCAGAACTTCTCACTGGGCCAGAACCTGCTGGACAGCCTACCACCCAGGGAAGAACAAGCCCAAATTCAAACTCTCTTTGGGATGGCAGATCCTCAAGAGAATAGACACCAGCAGGACCTGAGCCACACTGCTCAGTCCTCCTCCCAATACCACCAATAAGGGAAATCACTCCTTCCTTGGGACTGGGATGGAGTGGGACAGAGAGGCAGGAATGTCACCTTTGTGAGGTGTTTCTTAATGGTTGCCATTGGTATGTTTGGCAGGACAGTTGTTGGTTAAATTGTCCTATACATTGTAAGATCCTCAATATCCTTGAATTATGGGCTACTTACTGAATAACCACAATAATGCCCATGTGCCCATTTGGACATCCAAGTGCACCTCCGTATCCCTCAGGGTTGACAACCTTGCTTG
Source organism: Mellivora capensis (assembly GCA_004024625.1). NCBI lineage: Eukaryota > Metazoa > Chordata > Mammalia > Carnivora > Mustelidae > Mellivora > Mellivora capensis. The sequence continues at coordinate 22,419 of PISX010009465.1, forward strand.
AGTGGAAAATCCTTTGTAGAAACAATAGGGCTATGTGTGTGTGTTTGGGGAGGGGAAAGGGGGTGAGAGGGAGAGGGCTGAAGTGGAAGTTCCTTGCTAACATTAATGCCTTTGTTATTATTAACTTTCTTTTTAAAAAAAAAAGATTGTATTTATTTAATTGTCAGAGAGAGAGAGAGACAACACAAGCAGGGGGAGTGGCAGGCAGAGGGAGAAACAGAGTCCTTGCTGAGCAAGGAGCCCAATGTGGGACTTGATCCCAGGACACAGAAACTCTGACCTGAGCTGAAGGCAGATGCTTAACTGACTTAGGCACCCACGTGTACATCTTCTTCTTCTTCTTTTAAGATTTTATTTATTTCTTATTTGAGAGAGAGAGAGAGAGAGAGAGCACAAGCAGGAGGAGTAGGCTCCCCACTGAGCAGGAAGACTGACGTGGGGCTCAATCTCAGGACCAGGGGATCATGACTTGAGCCAAAGCCAGCTGCTTAACCTACTGAGCCATCCAGTAAAAAAACATTATTATTATATTTAAAATTATTATTCTATAAAAATTATTAAAAACTTCTCAATTTTTAAATAACTTCTTACAATGATAATGATGCAAGCTGGCCTCATTTTGTTCCCTAACCGGCATCCAGGACAAGGAATATCAGGAGTAGTAATGTAAGACAGTCATCCAGCCTTCAGATTTGCCTGTAATCCCTTTTAAGCCCTCCAAGTTGTAGTTCTCATGTGATAGTAGGATAGACACATGGGAAACTTGGTGGTTTGAATCCTGACGAGGTTCGGGAAAGCTAAAATCAAGGGAGAGGGCAGGTATGGAACACACCAAGGGGAAACTTGGTGGGCAGGTGTAGGAAGGCTTTGCCTCTCCCATCAGGTGCTCTAAACAAATATGAAGGTAAATACCTGCCCCATCATGGTCCCAATTTTAGCCACCCACAAGGGACTAGGGAGTTAACTTTTCCAACCAACATTCCTATCCTGAATCTATCACTCACTCCTAAAGATGACCATTTATCAAATCTTAATTTGGGTAGAAATCTCATGAGAATTGCCCAAGTTCTCAGGAGATTTGGACTGAGCTCTCATGAGATTTGGGAAGAAATCTTGTTAGATGTGCCTGACATCTCAGGAGTTTTTGGACCGAGATATCAGGAGATTAAGACAGAGATCTCATGGGATTTTACTTAGAGCTCATGATATTTGGAAAGATTTCTCACGAGATTTGTGTAGAAATATCGTGGGAAGTGCTTGAGTTCTCACAAGATCTGTTCTGAGGTCTCATGAGATTTGCACCAAGATCTCATGAGATGTGGACATGGGTCCAGAGATTTCTCTGATATGTCATGATCTTTGAAATGAGTTCTCAGGAGATTTGGACTGAGATGTCTCGAGATTTGGACTGAGATCTCACAAGATACGGATTGAGATCTTACGAGATTTGGACCATGATCTCAAGAGATTTGGATTGAGATCACGTGACTTCCCTGAGTTCTCTCAATATTTGAAATGAGGTCTTGTGAGATTTCTACCCAAATCTTAAGATTTGGGTAGAAATCGTGAGAATCGCCCAAGTTCTCGTGAGATTTGGCTGCAAGCTTCACTGGCATGTCTCCTGGCAGCTTTCCAGTGCAACTCAGCACTGCCTCCAGTGACAGAATTCTGCACTGCCATGCCATCAAGCGGCTCTCATAATTCAGCTTTCCACCACTGGAGGCAGTGCTGAGCTCCAGTGCAACAGATGGTGAAAGAAGGGGCAGTTCAGCTTGCTGCCAAGGGAGGCAGTGCTGAGCTGCAGTGGGCCATACGCTGGAAGATGTGCCAATGGAACTTCCCGACAAGGGATGCAGTGGACAGATACAGTGCAAAGTGTGGGAAGGAGAGGCAGTGCGGATTTCCACCACTTGTGGCAAAGTGGAGTTGCAGTCTGAGTGATGGTGGAAGACATGCCAGTGCGGCTTGAGACCAGTGGAGACAGTTGTGAACTACACTGCGAGAAGCTGGAAAGCCCCGCAGTGCAGGTTCATGCCACTTGGAGGGAGTGGTGAGCTCCAGTGGGAGAGTCACTGGAAGGCATGGCTATGCCGCTTGCCACCACTGGAGGCAGTGACGAGCTTCAGTGTGAAAGATGCGGGAAGATGAGTCAGTGCAGCCTGTCGCACGGAGGGCAGTGGTGAGGTGCTGGGGGAGACCCTGAAAGGCGACGCTTGTTTCTACAGGACGCAGTAGTGAGCTGTATAGTCTCTGTTTCGCCAGGCTCAAGAGTGGTCGTAACCCACTCAGCATTGTGCCCCGTGTCCCCAGGTTTGGTGGTAATAGGCTTTCAGGATGGGGCAGGAGGGGCCTCCCAGTGGGGGGTCTGGAGCCTAGAGGAAACCAGACCCGACTTAATATTGCATTTGGAACCGATGAGTTGAGCATGTTTTTGGAAGAGTAACTTGGCTTCTCCAAAAAGGACAATGGCATTGGTCGACTTTCGAATGAAGCTAATTACTCCTTAGGAAACAAGTGTGTGTCTCCCCTTCTCCCAGGAATTGGAGCAGGTGTTCAGGCCTTAGGTCAGAGGTGCCTTCTTATCCCCACCTGACAACACTTCTCCACTCTGGCTCCACGAGACCTGAAGTTTTGAAATCTGAGTCAGTCTTACAGCTTATCACAGGAGGTCAGAGTTCAGAGAAAGCAACAAGTACATTGCGCACAATGGCACATCCATGTCAGGACAGGAGGTAAATCTTCTCTTTAACCCCAAACCTCTTGGGCTTTTCTCTTGTCTGTAGTGGAGCCACAAAGTCAAACTGAAGCAGCTGTCAGCAATCAAAAGTGGGTCCAAGAGTTCCTTAGTTTCCCTGCAGGTAGAACATGGCAGGGGATCCCATCTTCTCTGTTAATTTATTGCTTATGAAGGTATTTGGAACATCTCTTTCGTATGAAATCACTTTGATTAGAAAGGGAAGATGAGATTTATTCTGTGTGTGTTTTTAACATGTAATTTGTTCTTTCATCTTGCCGTGTTTATTCTGTTGGGCCTAGGCTGTGGTGGAGTGACCAGCATCTAAAGTTAGGTGGCTTTTTGTGGTCAGATAGAGACTTGGATGATGTCTTATCATTTGTCAAAGGTGATGTTTCATAATTGATTAGTCTTTTCATCAAAAGAGTTACAATGAGGGCAGAGGGAAAATTCAGAATGATCCCAAGGAGGCTTTTATGATTTAAAAGTTAAGCTTGACTTTCTCGTTTCACTAAATGGATCATCTAGATATTTGGACATGCCATGTTTTCTCTGTAGTTTCATTTGTGGTGAAGTCAGAAGGAAAGTCTTTGGGAATTCTCCTGGATAGAGGCATGCTGGTGGCTTCAAGGGGCTTGGCATCAGGAACCCTGGAGTGAATTTCTGGAACTGCTTGCCTGATGCTGGGTGACTCAGGTTATCCCATTGGTTTTCCATTTCCTCCTTAGGAAATTGCTGGCAGGTAATGTTTTGCTTAAAGCAGAACCCTCCTGCACTGTTGGTGGGCATGCGGACTGCTGCAGCCACTCCGGAAAATAGTATGGAGGTTCCTCCAAAAGCTAAGAATTGAACAACCCTGGGATCCAGCAATTGCACTCCTAGGTATTTACCCAAAGGACAAAAATGCACATTCAATGGGGGTACAAGCACTGTGATGTTTACAGCAGCATTATCAACAATAGCGAAACTATGCAGGGAGTCCCAATGTCCATTCACTGAGGAATGGAGAAAGAAGATGTGGGAAATACATAATCAATGGAATAGGACCCAGCTTCACAAAGAATCTTACCATCTTCAAGGATGCAGATGGATCTAGAATGGATTAAGCTAAGAAAAATCTGAAAGGAAAGACAAATACCCACAGACTTCACTCCTTTGGAATTTCAGAAAGACCACAGATAAACATAGTGGGGGGGAGCAAGATAGGCAAATGAAGAAACAGACTCAGCTTTAGATCATAAACCAAGGGTTGCTAGAGTGCAGGTGCGTGGGGGGAAGGGCTAAATGGGTGATGGCTATAAGGGAGGGCACTTTTGTACAGGCTTTTGCATGCAGGTGAGGAATCACTAAATCCTACACCTGAAGCAAAGGAATTAACACTGCATGGAAACTAAGTCCATGAATAAAAGAAAAGACCATGTTCTGCTTCATGAAGAGTGAGGTAAAAATTCAGTGATTTTCACTCTGCTATTCTGTAGATGATAGTTTTCAAACACACTGTGGTAGAATACGCTAGTTTCCTATTGCATAAGGGGTCCTCAGAAAGCTGCAATGAAACATTCACATCTCAGGGCATGTGCATGTTCCATTGATATATTATGTACATTTTGCCCAGGTAGGAAGGTAAGTGCAGAGAAATATGACAGAAGAGGAAAGAAGGTGTTAAGCATTCAGGAGGTAGCCTTCTGTCTTTCTCATGAAAGCCTTGGGCCAGTGTAATTTTGGAAGGGGGTGGAGATCCTGGAGCTTTGCAGCAGACAGGGGAGTTCCAGGTCTGGGTAAAGCTCTCAGGGGTCCCAGAGGAGAGTTGAATGTATTCTGCAGGAGGCTGTGGACAAGGATGGCTCCAGGGGTGGCTGAGTGGCTCCCGTATGACAGTTGTTACAGGTCAGTGCTGTGAGCAGGTTCCTGGCTGAGGACAGGTGAGACCCAGTTGGAGAGCTGGCAGAGCACCTTCTTCCGTGCCACAAGCCTCAGCAACACACACAGCCTCATCGTCTCTCCTTGTCACTCCAATGCAGACTTCTCCATGTTACCAGGCAAAGACGTTGGTTTGTGCTTCTTTCTCTGCATGTGGGTGAAGTTTCAGAAGTTAGATGGTGGAAATGGAGGGTCATCAAACATCTGTTACTCTTTTATTTCCTGCTCTCCTTTCAATCACTGAAGTGAATCAGACCTTCTAGTGGATTCTTTTCATTAAACAATGGGAAAACAGGCTTCTGAAATCGTCAAAGAATCCTTTGTGGGGATTCATGTTTTTCCTCTTCCGTGAACCATTTTCTGGTATTAGAAATTATTTTTTAGGGGGGCCTGGGTGGGTCAGTCATTAAGAATCTGCTTTCTGCTCAGGTCATGATCCCAGGGTCCTGGGATCATGCCCTGCATTGGGCCCCCCGCTCGATGAGAAGCCTGCTCCTTCGTCTCCCACTCTCCCTGCTTATGTTCCCTTTCTTGCTGTGTCTCTCTCTGTCAAATAAATAAATGAAATCTTTAAAAAAAAAGAAATTAGTTTTTAAAGTAAAGCACAGCCTCAGAGCTGTAACTGGGTGCAGTGCCCTTTGTGAGAAATGGAGGAGGAGTGTAGGTTGTTTAGGAGCCCGTGGAGTGGCTCATTGTGCTCCCACTGGAGCACAAGCCCCTATTTGCCTTCCCTGACAGTGGCGGGGAGGGTGCTGCTCACCTGGTGGCCCGTCCTGGGCTCTGAAACCTGATCCGGTGAATCACTTGCGACTTGAACTGGGGAATTTATGAAGAAAACAGAAGGAACCCTGGAGGGTGCCGGTATCCTTTGCACTTGGACAACTCCATGGAGCAAAGGAACTCATCACCGTGTCAGGCTCCCCGAGGCTGTGGGCTTTGCTTTATAGGAAGAAGTTGTGTCTTCATCTTTATCTGAACCAGAGCCATGTTGTCTGGTTATGGAGATCCGGACCTTTACATGACCACATCATTGTTATTCTTGTTATTTTAAGAAAGCAACCTAGACATTGACTTCGAGATACAAATATCCAAAGGAAAAACTTAAGGACAAATACATTTATGAGGACTGAACTTGTGGTATCTCTCATTAGTATGGGTAATGCAGGGCTGCCCATATGAGAAAGAACAAGGAATTCTATTTGGATAGAAGTGTGCTGTGCACACGTGGTGTTTTATGCTATTCTTTCCCTTCTCTGAAGGGAAAATAGAGTGGTGACTGGAACTTGGTGTCTGATTTGAAGGAATGGGAGACAAGAGACTTGAAAGAGCAGGGTTCATGCTGACGTGGTGCTCCATACCCAGTGAGTGAGGGTTTGAAGCTTGGACTTGGAAGCATTGGTGTTCAGGGAGGATGTGGTCTGAGTTTGCCCACACACAGAGTCGCTTGGCTGGTCTGCCTCATCAGACCAGTTCCTGCCTTTTGAAGGGCAGCCTGAAAGTGGCTTGAAACCCTAGGGCACTTAAGGAATGATCTGGAAGGGCACGTGGGTGGGCCAGTGTAGACAAACCCAGGGAAATCCAGAACTAACGATGAACACGTTTCTGAGGCTGGAGTCCCCAGCAGTGAGCTGGGGGTGGGAAACAGTCTCTGAGTCTTAGGAGTCACCACGTCAGCGGGTGTGAGGCTGGCAGGGCAGTCAGATCAGATAGCTGGGAGACTGCGAGGCCATGGTGGTGGGCCATCGCTCTGGATGGGCAGACCACTTGCCCCAGGGACAGGGCTCTGCTTCCTGGCCAGCCCTCCTGCTGCAGATGATATGAAAGTTGCTTCCTGTTGGGTTCTCCAGCCCTCGTCTTGCCAGGGGCTTGATGGGAAGCAGCCCACAGGCAGCATCATGGACTCTTGCCCAGCGCAGATGTCCTCTGCCTGGCATCTGTGAATTCCACCAGCAGGAGCCCTTTTTCCAGAGCCACACCCCTGAGAAATCCTCCACTTTCCTGTGCTGTGTGGAAGAGGCCAGTTTTTAAAAATTTATTTATTTGTCAGAGAGAGAGGGAGAGAGAGCGAGCGAGCACAGGCAGACAGAGTGGCAGGCAGAGGCAGAGGGAGAAGCAGGCTCCCTGCTGATCAAGGAGCCCGATGTGGGACTTGATCCCAGGACGCTGGGATCATGACCTGAGCTGAAGGCAGCCGCTTAACCAACTGAGCCACCCAGGCGTCCCTGTTTTGTTTTGTTTTGTTTTTGTTTTGTTTTTTTAACTGAAATCTCATCTCCTGCCATTAGGTTCCAAGGCCATATATCACACCAGTCTCCTTGAAGCTCTAGTTCCACATGGGGCCTGACGTGTGAGACTGAGACCGGTCCTGGGCAGCCTACTGCTGCTGCTGCAGGTTCCTTCCTGAAAAGTGTGCAGCAAAGCCTGGTTTGTGATGACGTCCCAGGAAAGAGGGACAGGTGCACCATTCTGCCCCAGCACAGGAGGATGCCGGACGTCAATCACAGCTGGCTGGTGCAGGAAGGAGAGATGTCTGTTTCCCAGGACCTTGGCCAGAGGGAGATTTGGACCCTGGGATGCTTCTCTGCTCAGCTTTCTCAGATGAGCACATCAGGCAAGAGGAGGAAGTGTGTGTGCTTACCTGGAATCGAGGAAGGTGTCTGGTTTCAGGTTTCATGTGCAAGTGGACTCCTCTTAGCGCTCATTTTCCTGATGGTCTTCAGGGTACAGTAGGTGGACCCCTTGTCCCTGGCATCCTGGCTGTGCAAGAGCTCTGGTCACCTTTTCTCCTGGGGTTCTGGACTAGGAAATTGGAGGGAGTCAGTGGTGAAACCATCTGAGTAGGCCCTCATTTCTCCTTTGCTGAGATGGACTGGTGACTGTGATAACTGCTCTGGAAATAGAAATCAGGAGACAGTGCTGGGTGTTGAAGGGGAGTGGTGGTGCTTGCTATTCAGATAGGGGCCAAGTGGGACATCACTAGGAAGGTGTTGCTTAAGTTCTTTTTTTTTTTTCAGTGTTCCAAGATCCATTGCTTATGCACCACACCCAGTGTTCCATGCAATATGTGTCATCCTTAATATCCACCACCAGGCTCACCTAACCCCCCACCCCCCTCCCCTCCCAAACCCTCCATTTGTTTCTCAGAGTCCACGGTCTCTCATGGTTTGTCTCCCCTTCCAATTTCCCCCAACTCACTTCTCCTCTCCATCTCCCAGTGTCCCCCATATTATTCCTTACGCTCCACAAGTAAGTGAAACCATAAGATAATTGACTCTCTCTGCTTGACTTACTTCACTCAGCATAATCTCCTCCAGTCCTGTCCATGTTGATAAAAAAGTTGGGTATTCATCCTTTCTGATGGAGGCATAATATTCCATTGCATATATGGACCATATCTTCTTTATCCATTTGTCTGTTGAAGGGCACCTTGGCTCTTTCCAAAGTTTGGCGATTGTGGCCATTTCTGCTTTGAACATTGGGGGGTACAGATGGCCCTTCTTTTCACTCCATCTATTTCTTTGGGATAAATACCCAGTAGTGCAATTGCAGAGCCATAGAGTGGCTCTGTTTTTAATTTCTTAAGGAATCTCCACACTGTTTTCCAAAGTGGCTGCACCAACTTGCATTCCCACCAACAGTGTAAGAGGGTTCCCCTTTCTCCACATCCTCTCCAACACTATTTTGTTTACTGGCTTGTTAATTTTGGCCATTCTAGCTGGTGTAAATTGGTATCTCAATGTGGTTTTGATTTAAATCTCCCTGATGGCTAATGAAGAACATTTTTTCATGTGTCTGTTAGCCATTTGTATGTCTTCTTTGGAGAAGTGTCTGTTCATGTCTTCCACCCATTTTTTGACGTGATTATCTGTTTTTTTGGGTGTTAAGTTTGAGGAGTTCTTTATAGATCTTGGATATCAGCCCTTAGTCTGTAGTGTCATTTACAAATATCTTCTCCCATTCCATGGGTTGCTTCTTTGTTTTGTTGACTGTTTCCTTTGCTGTGCAGAAACTTTTGATCTTGATGAAGTCCCACAAGTTCATTTTTGCTTTTGTTTCCTTTGCCTTTGGAGATGTTTCTTGAAAGAAGTTGCTGTGGCCAATGTCAAGGAGGTTACTGCCTATGTTCTTCTCTAGGATTTTGATAGATTCTTTTATACATTTTGAGGTCCTTTATCCATTTCGAGTTTATCTTTGTGTACGGTGTAAGAGAATGGTCAAGTTTCATTCTTCTATACATAGCTGTCCAATTTTCCCAGCACCATTTATTGAAGAGACTGTCTTTTTTCCACTGTATATTTTTTCCTGCTTTGTCAAAGATTGTTTGACCATAGAGTTGAGGACCATATATGGGCTCTCTACTCTGTTCCACTGGTCTATGTGTCTGTTTTTGTGCCAGCACCATGCTGTCTTGGTGATCACAGCTTTATAGTAAAGCTTGATATCAGGTAACGTGATGCCCCCGGTTTTGTTTTTCTTCTTCAACATTTCCTTAGCAATTTGGGGTCTTTTCTGGTCCCATACAAATTTTAGGATTGTTTGTTCCAGCACTTGAGAGGAGGGGCAAGATGGTGGAGAAGTAGGAGACCCTATTTCAACTGGTCCCCTAAAGTGAGTCAAATACCTACCAGAACACTCTGAACACCATGAAAACAGCCTGAGATGTAGGATTATACACTTATGGATCTCTACAGGGGCAGAAGACACCAGTGGAGAGGTAAACCATATTGGGAGCACTTGGACTGATATAGGAGGATAAACAGAAGGGGGAGGGAGCCACCAGAAGTGACCCATTAGAAACTAATACCTCAATACAAAAGTGCCCTGTGATTGGGGACCAGCATTAACTTGGAGTCTGGTTAAAAGCACTCAAAAAGAACAAAAGATCTTAAGAGGTAACTGGTGGAATTGGGTGGTCGCCGGCATGGGCCTAAGCCCATGTTCCCAGGACAGTCATCCCCAGAGACCATCCATGCCAGAGAGAGTCTGGTGGGGCCCCCATTCCATAGTCCCTGAGCCTGTGGCTTTCCACTGCTTACACCACTGTTTGGGCACATTCCCACCCGTGCCTGAGGGAGCCTGGTGGGGGCACTGGCTGGTGGTCTTTAGAACCATAGCCTTCTGTTACTGGCCATGGGGTCTGAGCACTCCCAGCCTGTGCTTGAGAGAACCAGGCACGATCTCTGGTCGGGATCCCTCAGTGGGCAGCCTTCTGTGACCTGTGTGACTGCAGGGTTTGAGCGCACCTGGCGTGAGCCTGGACTCCAGACAGCAGTCTTGGCAAAGGTAGCCACAGGAAATGGGCTCCCCAGACCAATATCACTTGCAGTTTTAGTGGCATGGGGTGCAGAGACAAGCAGGGTCCTCGGGTGGCCACTGGGATGGTGGCTGGGGGTGTGCACTGCCTATGGGAGGTTGCGCTGTTTAGCGGAGTTTGCAGAGAGGGAGTCAGTGTGTACTGGACCACCCAGAGGGGAACAGTCTGAGGCTTCTCTCTGAGGCGGAGGTCTGGGTGCAGACAGATTCTTTCTTTGCTCTAACCTTCTGAAAACCCACAAAGTTGCCAAAGAACAAAAATCTCCAGATTTTTCAAAAGCCTGAAAAACCAGTTTTCACAGAGCCCAGCCCCTTGATAGCCTGCAGGGTGACTCAACCCAAGCAAGATTGACAGGAGAGCAATTCAGCAGGCTCCTCCCCCAGAAGACAAGTCAAAAGAATGAGAGGACTACTACCACAGGGTCCCCATAAAACTGTAAAACCCCAATATCAGGGGAAAACAATATATTAAGCTCCCGGTATTGCCCTAAAATGTGTATATTTCATAGATATAACTTTTTTTTAACTCATTCTCACGATTCTTGTATTTCTAATTTTTTTAACCTACTCACTATTGAGTCAAGTTCTAAAGAAGGTGAGTGATATCACATCAAGAGCCTTCTAAATGAAAGGAAAGCATATGCAAAGACCCTGGGGCTAGAGCATACCAGGTATGTCCAGGAACAGAAAGAAGGCCCTGTGGCCACAGGACACAGCTTAGGACATGACCTCAGGGAGGTGACAGTAGGGTGACAGAAAGCCATTGCAGGGCCGTGACCAAATGGGACCCTGTTTCACTGGGCCATCCTGGCTACAGTGTTGAGAACAGATGGCACTGGGTTGAGGATGGGCAAGGGAGGTCAATGATGAAGCCTTTCCAGGAAATCAGGCCAGAGATGGGCTCCAGCGTGGACCAGACAGGTGGCCTTGGAAGGAGGGGTTAATCCTATCCTGGGTACCTATTGAAGATGGAGCTCACAGGATTTGCCAGTGGGTGAAATATTGGGAATGGGAGAAAGGAGGAATTGAGGTAACTCCCAGCTCTTGTTGGTTGTCCCAAGCGAGGTGAAAGAGGAGGTTTCTTGGGATAGGAGGTAGTCCATGTTCCACCTGCTGAGGAAGGTGCCTTCTACAGTGGATTTGCTGATGTTTGTATCCAGGAGAACTTTTAACTTCTACGCCCTCAGCAACTTTCAAGTACAAGTCTCCCTCACTTTTCTCAAAGTTCATGGTAAGACACTTGGCATTTTGGAAAGATCTACATTATTACTGAGCTCCAATAGCAGGAAGAAACCTGATGAGGATTTCCCTCTTATGAGAACAGTCAAAACGTGGGCATTGCATTCAGCATCTGTTTTGTTGGGAACCACTACAGAGGCAGTGTGCACCCCAACCAGCTCCTTCCTGGGCACTGCTCTCCGTCTTCAGCCACCAGCCCTTTGAATTGTGTCTGTGAGCACCTGCTGTGCTTTAACTCCATTTATTTTGGGCATCTGCTAGGATGTTGTGTCCTGGGGCCTAAAAAGAGCCAAAGAGAAGGACCCTTTGGTATCTGAACATGCTCACTAATTTTTCTGTAGAAATGAATGGTAATTCCTTTTTCAGTTTACAACACTTCTGCTGTGAAAGGTTTCCTGGGAACACTGTACTTTCAAATAGTAGGGGAGCTTCTACCCCATCCTGCAGGGTTAGCTTTAGTCTCCATGCTGCACAGAGCATTCCATGACTTGCAGATTTTATCACTCAAACATGGCATCTTTGACCACCTTCACCCCTTTTGCCCCCTTCCCTGAATCTGGTAACCACCAATCTGTTCTCAGTATGTATGCGTTCAGTACTTTTTTGATTCCATGTGGAATGTCCATGAAAGCCTCTGGTGTTTGTCTTTCTGTGTCTGAGTTACTTAGTATAATGCTCTCAAGGTCAATGTTTCCATATCTGGATATTTTGAATAATGCTGCAGTGAACATGGGAATGCATCTCTCTTTTTGAGGGAGTGTTTTTGTGTTCTCCAAAGAAATACTCAGTAGAGCAGTTACTGGGTCATGTGGTAATTGTTTTAATTTATTCTGGAAACTCTGTAGCATTTATCATGGTAGCTGCACCAATTTCCATTCCCACCAACAGCACACAGGGTCCCCTTGTGCACACACCCTTGACCACACCTGGTGTCTCTCTCTGGGATGATTGTCGTTCCAACAGTTGTGAGGTGGTAGCTGATTGTGGTTTTGACCTATGTTTCCCTGATGACAATTAATGATGTCAAACAACTTTTTCCTCTGCCCGTTGGCCACGTGTATGCCATCTTTGGAAAGTATCTATTCACATATTCTCCCCAGTTTTTATTCAGGTTTTGTTTGGATCTGAAGGAGTGTTTTGTCCATTTTGGATATTAGCCTCTTCTCACACATATGATTTGCAGATATTTTTTATAATTGCGTAGGTTGCCTTTAAGTGTTTGATGGTTTCTTTTGCCGTGCAGAAATTTCAGTTTGATGTCGTCCCACTTGTTTATTTTCACTTTGGTGCCTTTGCTTTTGGTGACTGATGTAAAATATCTTCACCAAAACCACTGTTGAGAATCTTCCTACCTGTGTTTTCTTCTCAAAGGTTTATAGATGCAGGTCTTGTATTCAAGTCATTCATCCATTTATAATTTTTGCATGTGGTGTAAGAAAGCGATCCAGTCACATTCTTCTGCATTTAGTGTCCAATTTTCCCAGTACCATTCACTGAAGAGACATTCCTTTCCCCATTGTATATTTCTTGCTGTTATGTCATAAGTTAAGACCATATGGGGCACCTGGGTGGCTCAGTGTGTTAAGTCTCTGCCTTTGGCTCAGGTCATGATCTCAGGGTCCTGGGATCAAGCTCTGCATTGGGCTCTCTGCTCAGCAGGGAGCCTGCTTCCCCCTCTCTCTCTGCCTGTCTCTCTGCCTCCTTGTGATCTCTGTCTGTCAAATAAATAAATAAAATCTTTTAAAAAAAAGACCATATATGTGTGGGTTCCTTCCTTCTTTCCTTCCTTTCTTCTGGTCTTGCAGTTTATTTGTTGGGAAAATATTTTTTCCTGTCAGAATATATGCAGTGTAGACTTTATTGATGATGTGTTAGGACATTTCATGACATCTGTGTTTTTGTGTTTTTGTAAATGAGGAAATGGATCTATAGCTTTCAACAGGTTGAACATTTGGGCAGATCTACCTAAGTTGTATTATATTCTTCCATCAGATACCAGATCGTGTCTGATTGTCTTCTTTTGGGATGTTCTTAGTTGTGATGATGGATATCTGTATTTCCTTTTCTGTGGTAGGTTTATTAAAGTGAATTTAATTTTTCTTAGAAATGTATATTCTAAATCAGCCTTATTTTATAATACATATTTATATAAAACAACATGTTTAAAGAAATGCATTTATTGGAAGCAACTGTTGGAACAGGATGTAAATATTAATTCCCATTCAGAGTTAATAATTTTATCAGAGCTAAGTTTAAATATACCTTTAATGTACGAATGAATAAACTTTGCCAAAAGTCCTATGATTATCAGTTTCTGAGCTTTCTGTCATGTTCCATTGATCTGTGTGTTTGTTTTTATACCAGTACCATACTGTTTTGATGACAACAGCTTTGTAATCTAGTTTGAAATTAGAGTATGGTGACCAAGTTGCTCAATCGCTTGCTTGCTTTCTTATCAGAGAGATTATTTATTAATTGATTGATTTATTGATTTATTCATTTTTACTTAGTTTACAGTTGTATTCTTAATGTCTTTCTTTCACTTCTTTGTTTTATTATGATCATATAAAGTGTTATTTGTTTCAAGGGGACAGGTCTGTGTTCCATCAGTCATACACAACACACAGTGCTCACTACAACATTTACCCTTCCCAATGCCCATCTTCCAGCCACCCCATCCACCCACCCATCCCCTCCAGCAACTCTGTTTATTTCCTAGATTAAGTGTGTCTTATGGTTTGTCTCACTCCCTGGTTTCATCTTGCTTCCTTTGTTCTTCTCTTCCCTTATGATCCTCTGTCCTCTTTTTTAAATTCTGCATATCAGTGAGATTATATGATAATTGTCCTTCTCTGATTAACTTATTTCACTTAGCATAAAACCCTCTAGGTCCATCCTTGTCCTTGCAAATAGCTATATATATATATATATATATATATATATATATATATATATATGGAATATATATAGACTATATTTATAGAATAGAAAGAAGAATATATATCTATCTATATCTATATCTATATCTATATATCTTCTTTATCCATTCATGTGTCCTTGGATGTCTGGGCTCTTTCCATACTTTGGCTATTGTGGACATTGCTGGTATAGGCATTGGGGTGCAGGTGCCCTTTCAGATCATTGCATTTATATATTTGGGGTAAATACCCAGTAGTGTAATTCCTGGGTTGTAGGTTAGCTCTATTTTCAACTTTTTGAGGAACCTCCATACAGTTTTCCAGGGTGACTACACCAGCTTGTATTCCTATCAACAGTGTAGGAGGGCTCCCCTTTCTCTGCACCCTCGCCAACATCTGTCATTTCCTGACTTGTTAATTTTAGCCATTCTGACTGGTGTGAGGTGGTATCACACTGTGGTTTTGATTTGTAATTCCCTGATGCTGAGTGACATGGAGCACTTTTTCATGTGTTTGTTGGCCATCTGTTGGATGTCTTCTTTGCAGAAATGTCTGTTCGTGTCCTCTGCCCATTTCTTGACTGGATTATTTGTTCTTTGGGTCTTGAGTTAGATAAGTTCTTTATAGATTTTGGATACTAGCCCTTAATATGATATGTCTTTTGAGAATATCTTCTCCCATTCTGTCAGTTGTCTTTTGGTTTTGTTGACCATCTCCTTTGCTGTGCAAAAGCTTTTGATCTTGATGAAGTCCCAATAGTTCATTTTTGCCCTTGCTTCCCTTGCCTTTGATGATGTTTCTAGGAAGAAGTTGCTGTGGCTGAGGTAGAAGATGTTGTTGCCTGTGTTCTCCTCAAGGATTTTGATGTATTCCTGTCTCCCCTTGAGGTCTTACATCCATTTGGAGTCTATTTTTGCGTGTGGTGTAAGGAAATGGTCCAGTTTCACTCTTCTGCATGTGGCTGTCCAATTTTCCCAACCCCATTTGTTGAAGAGACTGTCTTTCTTCCATTGGACATTCTTTCCTGCTTTGTCAAAGATTAGTTGACCACAGAGTTGAGGGTCCATTTCTGGGCTCTCTATCTGTTCCATTGATCTATGTGTCTGTTTTTGTGCCAGTACCACACTGTCTTGATGATCATAGCTTTGTAACAGAGCTTGAAGTTTGCAATTGGGTTGCCACCAGCTTTGGTTTTCTTTCTCAACATCCATTTAGCTACACAGGGTCTCTTCTCATTCATACAAATTTTAGGATTATATATTCCAGTTCTGTGAAAAATGTGGATGTTATTTTGGTAGGGATTGCATTGAATCTGTGGATTGTTCTAGGTAGCATAGAAATTTTCACAATATTTTTCTTCCAATCCATGAGCATGGAACATTTTTCCATTTCTTTGTGTCTTCCTCCATTTCTTTCATGACTATTCTATAGTTTTCTGAGTACAGATCCTTTGCCTCTTTGGTTATATGGATTCCTAAGGATCTTATGGTTTGGGTGCAATTATCATTGGGATGGACTCCTTAATTTCTCTTTCTTCTATCACATTGTTGCTGTAGACAAATGCAAGTGATTTCTGTGCATTGATTTTATATCCTGCCACTTTATGGAATTCCTGGATGAGTTCTAGCAATTTGGGGGTGGAGTCTTTTGAGTTTTCCACATAACATACCTTATTATCTGCAAAGAGTGAGAATTTGATAATTAAGAAGCCTTTTATAACTTTTTGTTGTCTGATTGCTGAGACTAGGACTTCTAGTGGTATGTTGGACAGCAATGGTGATAGTGGACATCCCTGCCATGTTGCTGACCTTAGGAGAATGATATTCATTGTGGGATTTTCTTGGATGGCTTTTATGATATTGAGGCATGTTCCCTCTATTCCTCCACAGTGAAGAGTTTTGATCAAGAAAAGATGTTGTAATTTGTTAAATGCTTTTTCTGCATCTATTGAGAGGATCTTATGGTTCTTGTTCTATCTTCTATTAAGGTAGTGTATTACATTGATTGATTTGTGATTGTTGAACCACCCTTGTAGCCCAGGAATAAATTTGATTTGGTCGTGGTGAATCATCCCTTTAATGTACTGCTGGATCCTTTTAGCTAGAATGTTGGTGAGAATATTTGCATCCATATTCATCAGGGATATTGGTCTGTAACTCTTCAATTAGGTGGGGTCTTTGTCTGGTTTGGGGATCAAGGTAATGTTGGCCTCATCAAAAGGGTTTGGAAGTTTTCCTTCCAGTTCTATTTTTTGGAAAAGTTTCAGAAGAATAGGTAGTAAATCTTCTTTAAATGTTTGGTAGAATTCCCCTGGGAAACCATCTGGCTTTGGGCTCTTGTTTCCTGGGGGATTTTTGATGACTGCTTCCATTTCCTTGCTAATTATGGGGATCTTCAGGTTTCTTTTTCTTCCTGGTTCAGTTTTGGTCATTTCTGTGTTACTTGGAATGCATCCATTTCTTCGAGACTGCCTGATTTGTTGACATAGAGTTGCCATCTTATGTTCTTATAATTGTTTGTATTTCTTTGCTGTTGGGTGTGATCTCTCTTTCATTCATGATTTTATTGATTTGGGTCCTATCTCTTTTCTTCTGGAGAAGTCTGGCAAGGTGTGTATCAATCTTATTAATTCTTTCAAAGAACAAGCTCCTAGTTTCATTGATCTGCTCTACTGTTATTTTGGTTTCTACTTCATTGATTTCTGCTCTGATCTTTATTATTTCTCTTCTCCTTCTGGTTTTAGGCTTTCTATGCTTCTCTTTCTCCAGCTCCTTTAGGTGTAGGGTTAGGTTGTGTATTTGAGACGTTCTTGCTTCTTGAGAAAGGCTTATAGTGCTATATACTTCCTTCTTAGGACCGATTTTGCTGCATCCCCAAAATATTGAACAGTTGTGTTTTCATTCTCATTTGTTTTCCATGAATTTTTAAAATTCTTCTTCATTTGACTGTTTGACCCATCCATTCTTTAGTAGGATGCTCCATAGCCTCCATGTATTTGAGTTCTTTCCAACTTTCCTCTTGTGATTGAGTTCCATTTTCAAAGCATTGTGGTCTGAAAACATGCAGGGAGTGATCCCCATCTATTGGTACTGGTTGAGATCTGATTTGTGACCCAGTATGTGATCTAATCTGGAGAATGTTCCATGTTCACTAGAGAAGAATGTGTGTTCTGTTGCTTTCAGATGGAATGTTCTCCATATATCTGTGACGTCTATCTGGTCCAGTATGTCATTCAAAGCTCTTATTTCCTTGTTGATACTTTGCTTAGATGATCTGTCCATTGCAGTGAAGGGTGTGTTAAAGTCCCTATTGTTACTGTATTTTATTGTATTATTGTCCATATGTTTTTTTTTTAATTTTGTTATTCATTGGCTTCTACAACTGGTTGCTCCCATGGTAGGGTCATAAATATTTACAATTGTTAGATCTTCTTGTTGGATAGACCCTTTAAGTATGATAGAGTGTCCTTCCTCATCTCTTATTACAGTCTTGGTTTAAAATCTCATTTGTCTGATAGAAGGATTGCTACCCCAGCTTCCTTTGGATGTCCATTAGCATTATCAATTATTTTCCACCCCCTCACTTTCAATCTGGAGGTATCTCTGGGTCTAAAACATGTCTCTTGCAGACAGCATATCCAATGGGTCTTACTTTTTTTTTTTTTTAAAGATTTTATTTATTTATTTGAGAGAGAGGCAGTGAGAGAGCATGAGTGAGGAGAAGGTCAGAGGGAGAAGCAGACTCCCCGTGGAGCTGGGATCCCAATGCAGGACTCGATCCCAGGTCTCCAGGATCATGACCTGAGCCGAAGGCAGTCGTCCAACCAACTGAGCCACCCAGGCGTCCCTTTACTTTTTGATCCAATCTGATACCTTGTGTCTTTTGGTTGGGTCATTTAGCCCATTAACATTCAGGACAACTGTGGAAAGGTATGAATTTAATGACATTGTATTTGCCTGTAAGGTGACCATTACTGTATATGGTCTCTGTTCTTTTCTGGTCGATGTTCCTTTGGGCTCTCTCTTTGCTTTAGAGGACTCCTTTCAATATTTCCTGGAGGGGTGATTTGGTGACCACAAATTGTTTGAGTTTCTGTTTATCCTGGAAACTTTTGATCACTCCTTCTATTTTCAAGGACAGCCTAACTGCATAAAGTATTCTTGGTTGTATATTTTTCTTGTTGAGTACCCTGAATAGATCATACCAGTCCTTTCTGGGCTGCCAGATCTCTGTGGCTAAGTCTCCTGCCAATCTAATGTTTCTACTCTTGTAGGTTACTAACTTTGTGTCCCAACCTGCTTTGAGGATTTTCTCTTTGTCTCTGAGTTTTTTTAAGTTTTCCTGTTGGATATTGGGGTGTTGACCCATTTTTATTGATTTTGAGGGGCATTCTCTGTGTATCCTGGATTTTGATGCCTGTTTCCATCCCCAACGTAGGGAAATTCTCTGCTATTATTTGCTCCAATATACCTTCTGCCCTTCTATCACTTTCTTCTTCTTCTGGGATCCTAATTATTCTAATATTGTTTCACTTTCTGGTATCACTTCTCTCTCAAATTAGCCCCTCATGATCCAGTATTTGTTTATCTCTCTTTCTCTCAGCTTCTTTATTCTCCATCATTGGGTCTTCTAGGTCACTAATTCTCTCTTCTGCTTCATCTGTCTTAGCAGTTAGTGCCTCTGGTTTATTTTTTTTAATATTTTATTTATTTGTTTGACAGAAAGAGAGAGAGAGAGAGTGTACAAGCAAAGGGAGCACCAGAGGGAGAAGCAGGCTGTCCTCTGAGCAGGGAGCCCAATTTGGGCTCAATCCCAGGACTCTGGGATCATGACTGGAGCTGAAGGAAGATGGTTAACTGACTGAGCCACCCAGGCACACCTACAGACTCCATTTCGGATTGCTCCTCATTAATAGTCATCTTGATTTTGACTTGGTTAGGGTTTAGTTCTTTTATTTCTCTAGAAAGGGATTCTCCAGTGTTTTCAATGTTTTTTTCAAGCCCAGGTAGTGTCTTTATAGTTGTTATCCTGAACTCTCATTCTAACATCTTATGACTGTCCATATTGACTAGGTCCCTGGTAGTAAGTACTGCCTCTTGTTCTCTTTTTTGAGGTGAGTTTTTCCATCTTTCATTCTGTCCAGAGAAGAATAGACAAATAAGAGAACAAAAATACTCAAAGGTCAACGACAACCCCAGAGAAATACACAGTAAACAGAAGGGACCCAAAACCAAGGGGGGCAGTGGTGGAAATGAGTATATGATCAGGCAGGTGATTGGAACAAAGCCATACACTAGATTTGGGGAGTATTTTGGTGTGTTAGAAGAAATAGCATCCCAAAATTTTAGAGAAAGAAAGAAAGAAGTATATATGTATATATACATAAATATACACACATATATGTATGTACGTGTATACACATGTATACATGCATGTATATATGTACATACACATATGTGTGTATACACATATGCATATATACAAAAATTATATATGTATACATATATACAAATATGTCTATGTATATATGAAAAATTATATGTATATATACAAAAATATATGTATATGTATATATATATAAAATAAGGTTAAATACAATGAAGGGATAGAATATGACAGTAAAAATGAAAATTAAATGGGATTTGAAGAAAGGCATTGAGAAGTTGATTGAAAAAGGAAAGAAGAAAAATTAAAAAAAAAAATTTAAAAATTAAAGTTGAATCATCAAAGAATCATTGGAGGAAAAGCCATGAATTCTACATGCTGTATTCCCTTAGTGCTGGCATTTTGCAGTTCTCATTGATTGGTATACTTGGTCTTGTCTGGATATTCTTGCTGATCTTCTGGGGGAGGGCCTATTGCGTTGACTCTGAAATATCTTTGCCCAAGTCAGAATTGCACCGCCCTTGCCAGGGACCAGGCTAAGTACTCTGTTCAGGTTTGCTCTCTGTAGCTTTTGTTCCCCGAAGGCTTTCTGCACAGCTTTAGAGGAGGAGCATGAACATGGCAGCCTCCCAATCTCATCTCTGGCCCTGGAGCTGAGAGCTCAGGGCCCCACTCCTCAGTGCACCCTCAGAGAAAAGCGGTCAATCATTCGTGTCTCCCTGGTCTCTGTTCACACTCCATGCTCACTGGGCCTGTGACCGAGCATTTCTACCTGTGGCACAAAACCCGTGGGAGTCTCCAAACCCAGCAGACTCCTGAGCGTGCTCCTGCACAGTTCTTTCTGGGGGAGGAAGGGGCTCTGCCCGGTTCTGCCGCTTCTTGGTTCCCTTCTCAAAGGGCAGTGGTCAGACTGCCGTGGATCACAGATTATAGCAACCTCCAGCTTAGAGCCCACTCTTGGGCTCACTCTTTACAGCCAGCTTCCCTACTCTGATACTTGGGAGCTCTGCTGCCTTCAAGCACCCTTGGTCTTCCTGGGACCCCAAGGATCCTGAGACCACACTGTCCCATCAAATGTTCCACCCCCTGCTTAGCTGCCAGAGTGATGTCCCTCACCAGAGCAAACTTCTAAAAGTTCTGATTTGGTGCTCCGCTGCCACTAGCACTTGCCAGTAGCCCGCTGACAGAGGCTCCCTCCCCACACAGTCTATCTTCCCATGTATTACCTGGAATTCATTTCTCTGCACCTCCTACCTTGCAGAAAGCGGTTGCTTTTCTGTTTGTAGAGATGCAGCTATTCTTTTCTTTGATCTCTGCTTGAGTTTGCAGGTCCTCAGAATAGTTTCATAGGTATCTAGCTGAATTCCTCGGACCAGACAAAATTAAGTTCTCCTACTCTGCCACCATCTTGGAATCTCTCTTTCTTCTTTTTTCTCCAGATTGCTTTGGGTATTTGGGGTCTTTCGTGATTCCATATGACTTTTAGGATTGTCTTCTATTTCTTTGAATAATGTCATTGGGATTCAGATAGGGATTTCATCACATCTGTAGATTTGCTTTGGGTACAGTGGACATGTTAACAGTATTAACTCTTCCAGATAATGAGCATAGCATATCCTTCCATTTATTTGTGTTCTTCCAAATCTTTGGCCCATACAGTCACCCCCTCCCCACCACAAACATGTTTTTCCTTTCTTTTACACCATGTGTTGACGATACCAGGTATTTATCATTCTTGGTTACTTTTATTCCTAGATTTTTTTTTCTTGATGCAATTGTCAATGACATTGCTTTCTTAAATTTTCTTTGTGAAACTTGGTAATCAGTATATGGAAATACAAGTTGGACTGCTTAGGTGGCTCAGTCAGTTAAGTGTCTGCCTTCAGGTCAGGTCATGATCCTGGGGTACGGGGACTGAGCCCAGCATTGGGCTCCTCGCTCAGCATGGAGTCTGAATTTCTCCAATCCTCTGACTCTCCCCCTGCTTGTGCTCTCTCTCTCTGTCAAATAAATAAATAAAATCTTTAAAAAACATAAATGCAACAGTTCTCTGTTTATTGACTCTGTATCCTGCAGCTTTACTGAGATTTGTTTATTCTAACAGTTATTTGGTAGACTCTTAGGGGATTTCTATACATAGTATGATGTCATCTGCAAAGAGTGACCATTTTCTTTTCCTATTTAGATATCATATCTTTTTTTGTTTGTTTTGTTTTGTTTTTGTCTAAATGGCTTGGCTGGGGCTTTCAATACTATGAGGAATGAAAGTGCTAAGAATGGGCATCTTTATCTTGTTCTTGATCATAGCAGAAAAGTTTTCAGCATTTCACCCTTGAGTATGTCAGCTGAGGGCTTTTCTTTTTTTTTTTTTTAAGATTTTATTTATTTATTTGACAGATCACAAGTAGGGAGAGAGGCAGGCAGAGAGAAAGAGGAGGAAACAGGCTTCCTGCTGAGCAGAGAGCCTGATGCGGGGCTTGATCCCAGGACCCTGGGATCATGACCTGAGCCGAAGGCAGAGGCTTTAACCCACTGAGCCACCCAGGTGCCCCCAGCTGAGGGCTTTTCATATAGGGTTTTTGTTTCATTGAGGTGTGTTCCCCCAATACCCAGATGGTTTAAAGTCTTTATCATAAGTGCATACTGAAAAAAAAAATAAATGCATACTGAATCTTGTCAAGTGTTCTTTCTGCATCTATCGTAACAATTCTAGGATTTTTATCTTTTATTTTGTTAAGGTGATGTATCCCATTGGTGGATGTGCAGATGTGAACTCATCCTTGCATCCCTGGGATAAATCCCACTGGATCCTGTTGTGTGATTCTCCTGATGTATTGTTGAATTAATTTTGCTGATAATTTGTTGAAGATTTTTGCATCTCTGTTCATGAGAGATATTGGGCTTTTCTTTTCTTATAGCATCTTTGTCTTGTTTTGGTAGCAGGGTAATGCTGCCTTCATAAAACGAGTTTGGATGTATGCTCTTCTCTCCTTTCTTAAAAACAGTTTGAGAAGGGTTGGTATTAATTCTTCTTCTACCGTCTGGTTGAACTCCTCAATGAAGCTGTCTGGTCTTGGGCATTTGTTTGTTGGGAGGATTTGCTTATGGAATCAGTCTCTTCACTAACAATCAGTCTGTTCAGATTTTTTTTTCACAGTTCAGTCATTCTAGGTTGTTGTTAGGAACTTACCCATTTCTTCTAGGTTGTCCAAGGTGTTGATGTCTATTTGGTCATAGTACTCTCTTTCAACTCTTTCTATTTTTATGGTATTCATTGTAATAGCTCATCTTTCTTTTTTTTTTTAAGTTTTTCACATTTTTAAATTTATTTATTTATTTTAAAAATATGCTCTTTTAAAAAATTTTTTAAAGACTTTATTTATTTGAGAGAGAGGCAGTGAGAGAGAGTATGAGTGAGGAGAAGGTCAGGGGGAGAAGCAGACTCCCCGTGGAGCTGGGAGCCCAATGCGGGACTCGATCCCGGAACTCTGGGATCATGACCTGAGCCGAAGGCAGTCATCCAACCAACTGAGCCACCCAGGCGTCCCCACATTTTTAAATTTAAATTCAGTTAGCCAAGGTATAGTTTTTGATGTAATGATCAATGATTCGTTAGTTTTGTGTAACATCCAGTGCTCATCACCACATGTCCCCTCCTTAATACCCATCACGCAGTTACCGCACTCCACAAATTAACTCTCTCCAGTTTGTTTTCTATGAGTAAGAGTCTCTCATGGTTTGTCTCCCTCTCTGATTTCTTCCCATTCAGTTTTCCCTCCCTTCCTCTGTGGTACTCCACACTCTTCCTTGTGTTCCACTTATGAGTGAAACCATATGATTATTGCCATTCTCTGCTTGACTTATTTCATTTAGCATAACCCCCTCCAATTTCATCCATGTTGATGCAAATGGTGGGCATTCATCCCTTCTGAGTAATATTCTATGGTACATATATACCACATCTTCTTTATCCATTCCTCTGTTGAAGGACATCTCAACTCCTTCCACAGTTTGGCTCTTGTGGACATTGCTGCTATGAACATTTAGGAGCAAGTGCCCCTTCTTTTCACTGCATCTGTATCTTTGGAGTAAATATCCAAGAGTTCAATTGCTGGGTCATAGGGCAGCTCTATTTTTAACGCTTTGAGGAACCTCCATGCTCTTTTCCATAATGACTGCAACAGCTTGCATTCCCACTAACAGTGTTAGAGGGTTCCCCTTTCTCCACATCCTCACCAACACATGTTTTTTCCTATCTTGTTAATTTTAGCCATTCTAACTGCTGGAAGGTGGTATCTCATTGTGGTTTTGAATTCCCCTGATGACAGGTGATGTGGAGCACTTTTTTCATGGTCTTTTGGCCACTTGGATGTCTTCTTTGGAGAAATGTCTCTTCCTGTCTTCTGCCATTTCTTGAGTGGATTCTTTGGGTTTTTTTGCGTATTGAGTTTGAGAAGTTCTTTGTAGATCTTGAATACCAGACCTTTATTTGTAATGCCATTTGCAAATATCTTCTACCATTCTGTAGGTTGCCTTTTAGTTTGTTAATTGTTTCCTTTGCTGTGCAGAAGCTTTTTATCTTGATGAAGTTCCAATTATTCATTTTTGCTTTTGTTTCCCTGGCCTTTAGAGACATATCTTGCAAGAAGTTTCAGTGTCCAAGGTCAAAGAGGTTGCTGCCTGCGTTCTCCTCTAGGAACTTGATGTGAGACAGGAATCAATTATCTTTCTTTCCCAATGTACTTGAGTCCTTTCTCTTTCTTGGTGAGTCTAGCAAAAGGTTCATCAGTTTTGTTTATCTTTCTAAAAAGGGCAGATTGTATTTTCATTTATCTTTTGTCTTTTTTTGTCTCCATTGGATTTATTTCCGCATTCCTTTTTGTTATTTCCTTATTTCTACTGTTATGGGGCTTTCTTTCCCACTTCTTTCCCATGTAAAATTAGGTTGGTTATTGGAGAACATATGTATGGTATGTATGTATGATATCTCAGGATATTTGGAATAAGTTCTCACAAGATTTGTTTAGTAATCTCGTAGGAATTCCCCCAAGTTCTCACAAGACTTAGACTTATGTCTCAGGAGTTTTTGACTAAGATCCCACGAGATTTGGAGTAAGATCTCAAGACTTTTGGACAGAGATCTCTTGAGATTTGCACTGAGTTCTCACAAGATTGGGAATAAGTTCTCATGAGATTTGCATAGAAATCTTTTGAGAAGAGCCTGACTTCTCACCTGATTTGGACTGAGATCTCAGAAGATTTAGATTGAGATATCATGGGATTTGACTGAAATCTCATGAGATTTGGAGTGAGTTCTCACAAGACTGGGCTGACATCTCACAAGATTTGGAATTAGTTCTCAGAGGTTTGGGTAGAAATCTCATGAAAAGTGTCTGAGTAATCATGATATTTGGTCTGAGATCTCATGAGATTTGCACCAAGATCTCTTGAGATTTGGACTGAGATCTCATAGGTTTTGACTGAGTTCTCATGAGCTTTGGACAGAGTTCTCACGAGATTTGGAAAGAAATCTTGTTAGATGTGTGTGAGATCTCAGGAGTTTTTAGACAGAGATCTCATGGGATTTGACTTAGATCTCATGATATTTGGAATGATTTCTCATGAAATTTGTGTAGAAATCTTGTGGGATGTGCTCAGGTTCTCACGAGATTTGGTCTGAGATCTCACAAGATTTTCACCAAACTTTCTGGAGATCTGGACTGAGATCTCATGGGATTTGACTGAAATCTCATGAGATTTGGACATAGATCACTGGATTTCCCTGACATGTCATGGCATTTGAAATGAGTTCTCATGATATTTGGAAATCCTACAAGTAGTTGATATTTATTTCAAATAGTAAACTCTCATCCTGTTTCATCAGCTGGAGGTGGAATCTGTTGTCTTCACACCAGGAGTTATGAAGAACTCAGTGGGGCCTCTCTGTCGTCTATATATCCACCACTCTTTCTTCCCCATAGGTGTTATTTTTAATTCTTACAGTAGTTATATTTATGACCTAAAATAATATAATTCAATCTCAGTTTATTTTTGAAATTTAGACCGTTACCTCTTGATACTCCCCAGTGAACAAAATGGAAATTAGCCCATTAACATTTTTGTCCAATTCTTACCTCCACCATGCTCTCCAATTCTCATCTTTATTTTTTTACTGACAAGATTATAATTCTTTTATTATTCCTCTAA
This sequence comes from Mellivora capensis, assembly GCA_004024625.1. Lineage (NCBI taxonomy): Eukaryota > Metazoa > Chordata > Mammalia > Carnivora > Mustelidae > Mellivora > Mellivora capensis. The sequence continues at coordinate 48,135 of PISX010009465.1, forward strand.
AATTATAAACTGAAGAAAACAATTACAGTCTTACCATAAGTAATTACCATTTATCACAGAATGAATTAGTCTGATCAGACCCATAGAGAAGGAAATGTAATCCTGTGCCCTTCAACTTCAGCTACTTGGCAGGGGTCCTGAGCACCAGTGCTCAGGGCAATTTCCCTTCCTTGCTTTTTGGGTTTCTCTTTTTCTGGGACTTAGTTAACCACCACTGATTCTTTTTATCTTACCCTACCTTCTTTCCCAAATTTCTTTCTCTCACTGTGTTTGTATGTCTCATTTTCAATTATTTTGTTCTGTATTTTGGTTTATTTTATTGCATAGTAACCATCAAGGTGTCCTATAAACATGTGAGTACTTTAATCTCTCCAGCAGGTCACTTGGGCATAAACTATAGAAGATTTGCATTCCTTGGGAGAAGATATTTGCAAACGACATATCAGATAAAGGGCTAGTGTCTAAAATCTATAAAGAACTTATCAAACTCAACACCCAAAGAACAAATAATCCAATCAAGAAATGGGCAGAGGACACGAACAGACATTTCTGCAAAGAAGACATCCAGATGGCCAACAGACACATGAAAAAGTGCTCCACATCACTCAGCATCAGGGAAATACAAATCAAAACCACAGTGAGATATCACCTCACACCAGTCATAATGGCTAAAATTAAC
>PISX010009465.1:48913-75727 GCA_004024625.1 Mellivora capensis
ACCATAAGTGACTCTTAATCTCACAAAACAAACTGAGAGTTGCTGGGGGTCGGGGGGTCGGGAGAGGGGGTGGGGTAATGGACATTGGGGAGGGTATGTGCTATGGTTAGTGCTGTGAAGTGTGTAAACCTGGTGGTTCACAGACATGTACCCATGGGGATAAAAATACATTATATGTTGGGACGCCTGGGTGGCTCAGTTGGTTGGACGACTGCCTTCGGCTCAGGTCATGATCCCAGAGACCCGGGATCGAGTCCCGCATCAGGCTCCCAGCTCCATGGGGAGTCTGCTTCTCCCTCTGACCTTCTCCTCGCTCATGCTCTCTCACTGCCTCTCTCTCAAATAAATAAAATCTTAAAAAAAATACATTATATGTTTATTAAAAAATTTTTAAAAAAAGATTCGCATTCCTATTTTGCAGGCTGAACTTCACCCCTTGATTTCCCATGAGAGATTATACACTGGAATGTAAGTATGTTAGAATGTTCTCATTATAGGAATAATCTAAAATTCACAATTGCTGACTTAAAGATACTAAAACATGCCATTTACAACTTTGGTAGCTAGTGGTGGTAAGGAATTACTTGTAACAGAATCCACCCTGCCATCCTGTGCTATTGGCTGAGAACTCCAGCTCTCAGACCCTTGCTTATGGTCCTTTCATCTCCATCTCAACTGACAACACCAAAGATTCCTGAGAATCATCCTCGAGTGACAAACCCAGCTCTCCCATCTCTCTCCCTTTTTACATCCAGTCTTTAAAACGAATGAATTTGTATCTCCTGATTTTTTTTTCTTTTAACAGTTCTTTACGGAGGTATCGTTTACATACAGGAAAATGCACAAATCTTAAGTGTATATAGCTTGTCAACTTTTTACATATGTACACAGCACCAAGATCAAGACATATAACGTGCTCAGGGTGCCTGAGTGGCCGAGTTGGTTAACTGCCTGACTCTCCATCTCCCCTCAGGTCTTGAGCTCAGGGTTGTGAGTTCAAGCCCCCATTTTGGGCTCTACCCTGGGCGTGGACTCAACTTTATACACACACACACACACACACACACACACACACACACACACACACATTTTTTTTCCTCTTTGTTTTTGCTCTACATCATAGGGGATTTATTCCAGCTTATCTTTTAGATTAGTGTCTCACCCCTCACCTCATCTGTTCTAGTATTCACTCAGTCATTCAAAATTTAACTTTGGCTATTTTGGTCAGATTCTTTTTTTTCTTTTTTGGTCCCTTTCTTTTATTCTGCTTATTTCTTTTCCATATCAACCTAAATTATTTATGGATATAAATTAGTCTCAAATAATTTTGATGATAGTAATTAGTTCTTATTAAAAAATTAGATCTGTGTTCCTTGGACTTTTTTTTCCCTCAGGCCAATTGTATATCCATCTTTTTTTTTTTAATTTATTTGACAGAGAGAGAGAGAGATCACAAGTAGGCAGAGAGGCAGGCAGAGAGAGGAGGAAGCAGGCTCCCCGCTGAGCAGAGAGCCCGATGTGGGGCTTGATCCCAGGACCCTGAGATCACGACCTGAGCCGAAGGCAGAGGCTTAACCCACTGAGCCACCCAGGTGCCCCTGTATATCCATCTTGATCCTTCTCTTCACTGATTTTGGTTTTCCTTAATTACCAGTCCACCTGGTGAAATACAATTTGTGGCAGTTTGTGTTATTCAGAGATGGCCACATAAATATATCCCATCTCATGTACTCTTCTCATCACACGATGCTGACACTATTGCATCAAGAGGTGGGATTTAGGGGTCCCTGGGTGGCATAGTCAATTAAGTGTCTGCCTTCGGCTCAGGTCATGATTCCAGAGTCCTGGAATCCTGTCCAGTGTCGGTCTCCCAGCTCTGTGGGGAGTCTGCTTCTCCCTCTGCTTCTCCTCTCTGCTCCTGTGCAAGCTCTCTCTCTCTTTCTCTTCCGTACACGTGGAAAACTAAACAAAATCTTTTTTTTTTTTTTTTAAGTTCCATCTTGAGGAGCATCTGTGTTAAGCATTTGCCTTCAGCTCAGGTCATGATCCCAGAGTCCTGGGATTGAGCCCAGCATCGGGCTTCCTGCTCAGTGGAGAGCCTGCTTCTCCCTCTCCCTCTGCCTCTCCCCGCCCCGCCCCACACCATTTGTATTCTCTCTCACTCTCTGTCAAATAAATAAATAAATAAAATCTTAAAAAAACAACAACAACAACAGGTGGAATCTATATTCCCTCCGCTTGAGTTGGGGCGGGCCTGTCTACAACGGGATTGATGCTACATGGCTTCCGAAGCTAAATCATAAAGGCAATACATTTTCTGTCTGGCTCTCTCTCAGGACATGCCCCCTTTGGAGCCCTAAGCTGTGGTGTAATAAGCCTCACTGTCCTGAAGTCACCACACTGGAGAGACCATCTAGAGATAGAGATGCCCAGTAAGACCTTGGGGGTCCAGTCCCCACACTGAAACTGCTCTAGTGCCGAGAGGAGTAGACACAAGCTGTCCCTGCTGAATTCTGCCTAAATAAATAGTCATATTTTAAGTTTTTGGTAGTTTGTAACAAGCGGTAGATAACCAGAGCACTGTTCTTAATCCCAGTCATGGCCTTCAAACCATCTTTCCCTGCAGACTCCCACTCTCAAGCTTCTCTCCTCCTTGGGAAGGATTGCTCTTTATTCAAGTGATTTCCTTCCACTCTTCTCTCCATTCATCAAATTTCATTTCCCTTCTATCTTTTAGACTTGCCCCCAAATTTTAGTTCTGTTCCTGGCTCCCTTATTTTGTTTTCTTTCATGGTTATAGTTTCAGTGGTATAAAATAAATCTTTTTTGTCTTCTCAATAGAGCTTGGAAGACCAAATCCTATGCTCACTTGACTAGAAATCTTGAAAAAGTAATACACACACACACATTTTCAAAATGGAATAAAAAAATCTGTGTGGAAGAAGAGGGGTGAAGTAATTTAATGAAGAGAATTTTTTGGTCAATCTCAAGTAATAAATTTTGAAGTTCTGGACTGAGAATTGAGGGAAGTGAACAATCAACATGATGGGATGCAATGTTCAGGTTTGAAAAACCTTCTTTGTTTTGTTAAGAACACTTAACATGAGGGATGCCTGGGTGGCTCAGTTGGTTAAGCATCTGCCTTCAGCTCAGGTCATGACCCCAGGGTCCTGGGATCGAGCCCTGTGTCAGGCTCCTTGCTCAGTGGGGAGCCTGCTTCTCCCTCTCCTTCTGCCTGCTGGTCCCCCTGCTTGTTCTCTCTTTCTCTCTCTCTGACAAATAAATAAATAAAATCTTTAAAAAAGAGAGAACACTTAACATAAAATCTATTCTCTTAACAAATATTAAGTCAACAATGCATTATTGTTGACTATTGATACAATGTTGTACTATAGATTTTTAGAGTTTATTCATCTTACTTAACTGAGACTTTATGACCTTTTTTTTTTTTTAAAGATTTTATTTATTTATCAGAGAGACAGAGAGAGTACAGGCAGGCAGAGTGGCAGGCAGAGGCAGAGGGAGAAGCAGGCTCCCTGCAGAGCATGGAGCCGGATGTGGGACTCGATCCCAGGACGCTGGGATCATGACCTGAGCCGAAGGCAGCCGCTTAGCTGACTGAGCCACCCAGGCATCCCAGACTTTATGACTATTGATAAATAACTCCCCATTTCCCTGTCCCCCATCCCCTGGGAATCACTATTCCAGTCTCTGATTTTCTGAATTTGACTGTTTTAGATACCTCATACGAGTGGAATCATGTAGTGCTTGTCTGTCTGTGACTGGTTATTTCACTTAGTATAATGTCCTCCAGTTCATCCATGCTGTCACATATGGCAGAATTTCCTTCTCTTTAATGGTGAAATAGGGGACACTTGGCTGGCTCAGTTGGAAGAGCATGTGACTCTTTATCTTAGGGTCATGAGTTCAAGCCCCATGTTGGGTATAGAGCTTACATACATACATACATACATAAAAATAAAGTTTGAATAACATTCCATTGCATGTATATGCCATTTGTCCCCAGTCAATGGGAGAATACATGGAGAAGTCAAGAGGCCTCCATGAACTTTCAAGAGACTGTCTCATTCTTAGCTCCTTCTGAGGAAAATAGCCCCATAAGAGGCTTTCTTCCAAGAGCTGTCATGTTATTTGGAAAATCAACTCACATCTCAGCCCATGTCTCATTGGATCAGGGATTGTGCCAAAACTGCCTGAAAATATGCAACTCAACCCTCTTAAGCTGTATGGGGCATGAAACCATTCAGAAGAAGCATTCCACTTTGTGTGGTGGAGGGTTGACCAATTATGACCTCTTTCATAAGAAATATATATCCTAAATGAACAAACATAAGGATGGGTACTTGACTCAAGCTGTCTCCTGAGTGTCAGGTCTCTATGGACATCCATCAAAGCAGCATGAGGTAGAGAGATTGTATGGCTGGGGAAATGTACCATGCCACTTCTAGTTCCATTGTATCCTTGCACTAACTTCCAATTTCAAAGTAAATCTCTGGGCATATTTAGCACAGATGACTTAAAAGGAAACAGACTAATAGGATGAAACATAAGAACCAAAGATGGAGTTTGTCATTTATTTCTCTGTTCAGCATTAGGGCTTTGGAAAGGGCAACACATCTATCGTTGCTTTGCAAAAAAACAAAGTGATTTATAAATGGACCTAAAGTCCTTGCTAATGACCAACTGGTATTTGTTTCTGTCTGCTATCTGTATCAGATCTACCACTCAATACCTAATTAACTAGAAACTCTGAGGATGTGGGAGAGAAATCCCTGGAAATCTACATTTTAAGTTTCCTCAAGTGCCCCTGTGTGCACTGAAGTTTGAGAATCCTGTAATACAGGTATGTATTGAATGGGGTGTGTCTGTGTGTATGTGTGTGTGTAGGGCATATGCACAACCTGTGTGTCAAGGGTTTTTGTGGTGGGGCCAGTGATATGGCCTAGAAAGGAGAGTAAAATCAGCAAATCCTTGCTGAGCCCACACAGAAGCAGCCCTTTTGAGAAGGGATTACCTTTTGAGGAGAATGTTTGTAAGAATTGTGTTCAAATATTACAGAGTGTAGTGAAGGGCTCCTTGGGTCAATGTAGGCATCAAAGGAAAAGAACAGGTGTGATCTACCTTTCTTCAAAGGACCCACACTGTCTAGGCCATGAAACTGGGCAAGGAAGAACCCACTCCCACAGTAAGCAGTCGCACTTAACAGACAACCCGTGAGCAGGTTATTGAACTATATGCAAAGGTACGGTTATATGAGAAGTCAACACATTGAAACAGTTTTGTAATGGTTGTTCAGTAGCCATTGCCTCAATCCCCCACCCCTTGATTGTTCCCTCTATCTTACTGCTCTCAACCAGCTCCCTCCAGTGTCCACGATCCAGTGATCAAAAGCCAAGGCTGGGGGGTGCCAGGGTGGCTCAGTGGGTTGCCCCTCTGCCTTTGACTCAGGTCATGATCCTGGGGTCAAGTCCCACATCGGGCTCTCTGCTCTGCAGGGAGCCTGTCCCCCCCCCCCCCACCTGCCTCTCTGCAACTTGTGATCTCTCTCTCTCTCTCTCTCTCAAATAAATAAATAAATAAAGCTTTAAAAAAACAAGCAAACAAACAAACAAAAAGAATGCCAGGCATGGTGGGGGTTCTGGCACCCTGTATTGGCTATACAGCTGGCTTGTCTTCTGATTGGTTGGTGCCCATGTTCTATGGATGGTTTGATATTTTAGATCACATCAATAGTGGGTGACTTGTTTCTGACAATAATATCAAATGGTAGTTTGGAACAGTAGCAGCCTGGGTAAACTCTGGACTGAGAATTCAGGATGCTTCTTATTGGAATTCCAACAGACCCCTTTCTTAAATTTTGAGGTCCCTTCTGGAATCCTGACATGCCAACGTAGACAGAATACCCCAAGAGACAGACACCAGACTTACTTTTAATCTTGATATACAAGGCCATGAGCTGGTCCTAATTCAATTTCAAAAATAAAGACATAAAATTGCTACTAACCCAGGGATCATGAGGCAATTCATGTTGGTTAAATAAGCATAAGAAATGACTTTTTAAAATTTAATTACTATGTATGCTGCAGATGGATTGTTGTGTTAATGAAAACAGATCATCAAGAACTGCGATTTTCCTAGCCATTTGAAATTCAGACCACGAGAATGGACACTCCAAGAAGCTTTTCTTTTCTTTTGTTTTTTCTGTTTTGTTCACTGATGTCTCATTGCCTAAATAGGGCCTAGAACACAGCAGATGCTCAAAAAATGTTTGTTGCATGAAACTACAATTTCAAAGGATTCTTGATTTTTGTTTTATCTCAGCAGAGGCAAGAAGAAATTAGCAGGAGGTAACAAATATATTTCCTACATGGAAGCCACAGCATCCAGAACACCTACCCCTTGCAACAGTGGGAATCTCCATTGGAACTTAAAAATCAGTGATTGCAATTTGCAACCCCTGATCAAGGCTGGCTGCAATTTCCTATTTCTTGAAGAAACAGTATACTACAGGTTGGACAAAAACATAAGCATGTCCACATTATTCTAGCTGGCATTTGAACTCTGTGAGAGAGCCTCCAATTAAAGGTTTACTTGGTGATGGGCTCTAGGCAGAGTTCACCTAAACCCAAGAACTCATCTCAAGTGACCAGAGGGATTTATAGATGAAAGGAGACACTTCGGTCTTGATCTCCTGTTGTCAGAGTTTTTTCTCAGAATTTTGCTTGTTTTGCATTTTTCATTTGCTTCTCTGAGCCTAATTAGTTCCTTAAACATTCATTCCCAGATGTTTATTTTTTCCCTCTTTTCTTTCTGAGTCCACAACAACAAAACCCTCAAAGCAAAACACTCAGAGGGAACTAGCAGGTCATTTAAATTAAGTAGATTTTAGTTGCATTAGGAAGATCACATTAAATTAAAACAAACAAAAAACACCTCCTTTAATAGATGTCTGCCTGAACATTAACTAGTAATGTGAATCATTATATTTATAGTCGTAATTTCTTGTGCCAGCCAGGTATTATACCTACGTAGGTTAACTTTTGGGTTGGTAATAACAGGTTGGTAATAACAGGGAAACTGAGATTTAGAGAGACTGTCTTGCTCAGTGGAAGGAGGCAGTCATAAATCCTGATATAAAAGTGTCTATGAGGTTGCCTGGGTGGCTCAGTTTGTTAAGCATCTGCCTTCGGCTCAGGTCATGATCCCAAGGGCCTGGGATCCAGTCCCACATCAGACTCCTAGCTCAGTGGCTAAACTGTTTCTCCCTCTCCCTTGGTCTGTCACTTCCCCTGCTTGTGCTCTCTCGCTCTCTCTGACAAACAAATAAATGAATCTTAAAAAAAAAAAGGGGGGGAGGGGAGTATATGTTCAGTGCAAAAAGGCAAGGTTCAAAAAAGTATGTTATACTTAATCTCATTAATAGAAAATATACATAATAAGCCCATATATATGCACTCACATAATAGATATTTGTAAACACATGCTAAAAATATGCAGAAAGCTGCACACCCTTGGGTAAGTTACCTATCTTCTCTAACCCTTGGTTCCTATATTTGTAAAGCAGGCGTACTAAGAGTATCTCTGACATAGAAAGGATGTGAAGATTAAATCAAACAGTCTATATGAAGCTTTTGGCTTGTGTCTCACACAGAAATGGGTCCTTGATCCATTTTTGCTATTATTATTATTACTATTGATACTACTACCATTCCTAAAGAAAACTACTATTATTACTACTACAGATACTACTACTACTGTTACTAAAGAAAACTAACCAAAACTGTCAGGAGCAATTACCTCTAGGAAGTGAAGCTGGAGGGTGCGGAAGAGGATGGTGAGTGTATTTTCTACTTCACATCACACACATCTGAGCTGTTGGAAGTATTTTACACCAATCAGACCCTCGGGCTAATACAAATTATGTAAATTATTTTATAGAAAATACCTCTCGTGCCAAAATTTATTTTCCCAAGTGCCTTTATCTCTCCCTGCAAAATAACAATGAACTCTTAAAAACAACAGCAACAACAAAAAAACTTAAACGTCTCTTTAAATGCTTCTGCTTGGGGCACCTGGGTGGGTCAGTCAGTTAAGGCTTAAAAAGTTAAACCTAGGGGCGCCTGGGTGGCTCAGTGGGTTAAAGCCTCTGCCTTCAGCTGGGGTCATGATCCCAGGGTCCTAGCATTGAGTCCCCCACCGGGCTCTCTACTTAGCGGAGAGCCTGCTTCTCCCTCTCCCTCTGCCTGCTGCTCTGCCTGCTCGTGCTCACTACCTTTCATAAATAAATAAATAATCCTTCTTAAAAAATAAATAAATGCTTCTGTTCCATGGCATATTTTTGGCCCCAGAGCAGTATGCAGAGCCAGATGTTATTAACAGAGTTTTCTTTGGATGCCCTGATTCAGTCCTCTCCCAGAACATCGGCAGAGCAGACCACCTGCCTAGGCCTGGTCAAGGTCTGGGGTATTTTATCTTATTTTTTTTAAAAGATTTTATTTATTTATTTGGCAGAGATCACAAGTAGGCAGAGAGGCAGGCAGAGAGAGAGGGAGAGAGGAGGAAGTAGGCTCCCTGCTGAGCAGAGAGCCCAATGCGGGGGTTCGATCCCAGGACCCTGAGATCATGACCTGAGCCGAAGGCAGAGGCTTAACCTACTGAGCCACCCAGGCGCCCCGCCTGGGGTATTTTAGACCGACGTGTCCATCCTGAAGGCTTGCAGGCCGCCTTTGAACTTGGTTTGGCAGCGGATGAAAACCTTCCCCAGCCTCCCAGACCATCCCACCGCGCTTCAGAACGCGGCTCCAGCCAAGAGGAGCCCCTGCAGTGCGCCCTGCAGCCGCCAGCTGGAGCTAAAAGGCTGTGGCGCGGGCGCGGAGACCGTGGGAAGCCTCGCGGCGGGGGCGCATCCCTCCCGCCCCACTGGCTGCCGGCGCATGCCAGCCAGCGGAAATGGGAGGGGTCCTTTCCAAAGCTGGACAGAAGTGCACCTACATCTCCGTGTTCTAACCCTGTCTCTTTATTCCATTATCAAAGGTTGATTTAGGAGTTCAATCAAGCCAAATGGAAACACTGTTAAGGGAGCGACAGATCACGCTGTTGAGAGGACCAGAAACAGGCTGTTACTTCCCTCATTGGGAAACACTTGCAGACCTCCCTAACCAGATGTCAGACCCGGAGCTGGACGCTTGGGTGGCAGGTTGAGCAAGATAATCCCGGCCTCAGTCTGGTCCATAATAATCGGGTACAAGATGGTTACGATGAAACCATTTTGTTCTGCTTTTGGCTGAAGTGCCAAAATAATAATGTCACATCTCAATGTGAAGCGTGAGGTCGCCTTGCAGTACTTGCACAAGGGATGGCTTTGAGATGCTGAGCCCTTCGCCCCAGAGGGCGTGGGAAAGGGGCCCAGACAGGGAAATTAAAGGAATTAAAGGACAGTGTTTGGAGAAAGCTGTTGGTAAATTGAGCCCTTCCCCCACCCTCACCTCCAGTGAGTGGGTTTGTGGGGTACCTAATTGTCAGCTTAAAGCTGGGGAAAGGGGCTTTAAATGAACCCCTCAGAGAGGCTGAGTGATGCAGTGGACTCCTGCTTGTGTAATGTAAAACATGTGGCATGGGGTTGGCTAGCTATTCTGATGAGAAGATACTACCACACTAGGGACAGTCTTGTGCCCATGGTTTGTTAGGCCAAGTATGGTTGAGTGTGTCCAGGGGACCAGCTGTGGATCATCTGTGGCGGGAACTGGGTTGGGACTGTCTACCGTTTCATCCTTGGAGACTTCCTGGTAGTATGAGGAGACCTTAGACCATGGATTCCTGGATCCTCCGATTCTAAAGGAAGGAATCCTCAAGTCACCTGCCTTAAATAGAGAGGCATTGGCCCCAATCCAGTGAACTGTTGAGATATTGCCAGCGGTCCATGAGAGTAAGAGTCAGCATGAAATAAATATCTGCTGCACCCAGAAAGTGCCAGCATTTATCGGCAATGATGGTTGAGTCACCACTTTCTGGCTCACATACCCCACTCTCCACCTCTAAGGTGTGATACTTCGTGAGTGGGGAGAACCATGTGGCCAAGTTTGACCAGGACAGTTCTGATTTACATCTGAGGCCCTGGTACAAGTATTAACAGCACCCTCTTTCACTTCCAAAAGGGTCTCCTTTTGGATAATAAATTACATTTTTATACTACTTATGGAAGAATAGAGGTAGGCACTTAGGCAGGTGTTATGGATTGAATTCTATCTGTTTGACAGGTTAATGCTTTAATTTCCAATGCCGCAGAATGTAACCATATTTGGAAATAAGATATTTACAGAAGTAATCAAATTAAGATGCAGTCATTAGGGTGGGGTTCTTATAAAAAGGGGAAATTTGGACATGGAGACAGACACACACACAGGGAGAATAAAGCCATGGGAAGATGAAAGCAAAGATGGGTTAGTGCATCTACAAGTCAAGAAACACCAAAAATGGCTAGCAAATCCCCCAGAAGCTGGGGGAGGGGCCTGGCGCAGAGTGTGTCTCACAGCCCTCAGAAGGAACCCGCCTGTCAACACTTCTGGCCTCCAGGCTGTGAAACTTTACATTGCTTCACAGCCATGCAGTCTGTGGTCCTTGGTTATAGCCATTCTAGGAAGCAAATACACCAGGAAATAGAAGTAGCCAATCTTGCCCTATGTCCCTTCTCAAAAGTCCAGTCTGCAGCTGGTACAAACTGAAATAATTTTTTTTAATTTATTAAGACTTGACATATTGGATCATGTGCAGTGACTTAAAGGGACCGCAGGATGTTTTTTGTTACATAAGAGTAACAGGATCAGGGGAACACCAGGCACATAGAACAACGGCATACCAAGGGGACACTGGTGCTGCAGTAAAGGGGTGCACTGTCTATAAAGAAGGTAAACACAGTAGTAAACAATAGTTTATCTGCTTATTATTATCCCCGTGCTGGCAAAATTGAACAATGTTAGTGATAAAGCACTCCTTCGGGGAGCTGGGGGACCACTCCCACCTCCTGGTATACAGTTGCCTTAGGGTGGATTTAAAGGACAAGACAGCGGGAAATAGGGAAAATAGAACAATTTTTGAATTGTTGAATCCAGTGGTTTTCAGCTGGAGGGAATTTTGCCCCTCCAGGATATCTGGTATCCTGGATATCTCCTGGATATCCCAGAGGAGACATTTTTAGTTGTCACAACTGGGGGCCAGTGTGCAGTACTGGCCCCTAGTGGATGGAGGCCAGGAATGACCCAAGATCCTACAGAGCTCAGGATGGCTGCCCCAAACAGAATTTGTGGGTCCCAAATGCCAGTAGTCCTAGAGGCTGAGAAACCCTGGCCTTAACACAGTGGCTGCAAGATGTCTGTGAGAACAGCCCAGCAAGGACTCCCAGGGCATATTGTTACATAATGTGAACTCTTGGAAGGAGGGGATTATGTCAGTCATTTTCTGGGTAGCATGTCTGGAACAGGAACACCCAGGAGGGAATTTCCACATGAGACTTTAGAATCTTGAATGTGAGAAGCAAGAATAGTGGTACCCCACCCCCGGCAAAAGGAGCAAGCTATTGTGAACTGTTACACCAATATTCTTCAGATTGGCAAATTTATGAATAGACTTTATAATTTCTAGAAGCATATGTTTCTTTCTTTTTTAAAGATTTGTTTGAGAGAGAGAGAGAGAGAGAGAGAGAGTGTTGGGGAGGGGCAGAGGGAGAGAGAAATTCAAACCAACTCTGAGCTGAGCACAGAGCCCCACATGGAGCTCTGTCTTTCGACCCTGGGATCAGAACCGACCCTGGGATCGGACACTTAACTGTGCCACCCAGGCGCCCCGGAAGGATATGCTTCTTCATCGTACAGTCTTAACACATGGCCTGAGACACATTCACTAATAGAGTCAAATTTATCTTTAGTGTCTGTGTAATAAAGGTAGGTACATCTATGTTTAGTAATTCGTGTTTGGTTTGGAAATGATCTAGATATTCAATGAATGTACATCATTCAACTTAACTTAGCAAAACTCAAAGGTTTCAAGTTACCAGAATGTAGAGGCCACTTTTACGCAACAGGCTTGAGCACTGAAAACTGGAGTAAGGAAGGTAAAAGGACCCATGGTGGACACTGAGCTGAATGCAGGGTCAGTAAGTCAGTAAGCTATCTCAAAATAGCCATAGGCCCTCACTGACCAATTACAACCAGGCACCTTAGGTGGCTCTGAGATTCCTAAGATTACCAAAAAAGGGACAATTCCGTAGGTTCCCGAACAGGCTCACTGCCCTGTGGCTGCAGCCCCTCACCACCACCTGGCAGCAGTCTCTCCTTTGCTGCCTGTAAGGGCCTATTTAGCCAGAGTGCCCCACCTCGGTTGAACAGCCCTTTTGTTGTTTATGCGGTAAAACTTAAACTGACCCTGCTCCCCCCACCCCCCCACCCCAGAGAATTTACTTAAAAGCAAGTCCGGGTAACCAGTCCCAGGTAACAAAGCCCAAATACAAGAGTGGGTCAGGTCAGGTGGAGATAACGCCCGAATGCAGGGATGAGTTGGGTCAGGTGGAGACATCCAATCAGTAAAGCGCGCATACTGTCTCCTAGCTACCAAGGAGTGTGGGCCCTGCCTTTTGGGCGCCAATTCTGACTAAGGTGATAGGCTAGTTCAAATGTCTACTATGGGGTAAATTGTAGTTCAATTGGCCACCAGTGTGTGACCTAGCATGACTGTGCAGCTTTCTCTGTGTGTTGCAATCTCATTGGCCACCTGTGTGTGGCCAGGCTCAACCATATGGTCTTTGCTCTATAAAAGTTAGTCTGTGAGGGGTGCCTGGGTGGCTCAGTTGGTTGAGCGCTGCCTTCGGCTCAGGTCATGATCCTGGAGTCCCGGGATCGAGCCCCGAATAGGGCTCCCTGCTCAGCAGGGAGTCTGCTTCTCCCGCTGACCTCTCTCCTCTCATGCTCTCTCTCTCTCTCTCAAATAAATAAATAAAATCTTAAAAAAAAAATAAAGTTAGTCTGTGAGGCAGGGAGGGGTCATCCTCTCTGTAAGGGGCGGCCCCGACCAGTATCTTTGATGGTCGGTTTGATTCTTGATGCTTGGCGTGAAATAAAGCTTTGGTTGACCTTCACTTTGTATCAGTCTCGCTCCTTTGACCCTGGACCCATTATTGGGGGACCCAACACTGCCCACCTTGCTCCCTTGTGGTGTAATCAACAAACTTCAGTCTCCTTTGTTCTGCCTTGAGTGAATTCTTTCACTGCCCATGCCATTGGCATCTATTTTTAAGGTTAACAGACTTTTAATAAGCCTACATAGAATAAAAGTACTCTATTTAATGCAAACTCTAAAGACATGCCTGTTTTGGGGTGCCTGGCTGGCTCAGTTGAAAAAGGTATGACTCTTGATCTCAGGGTCGTGAGTTTGAGCCCCACATTAGTTATAGCGATTATTTAAATAAATATTTTTTATTTTTATTTTTATTTTTTCTAAAGAAGATTTTATTTATTTATTTATTTATTTATTTATGAAAGAGAGAGAGAGAAAGAGCACAAGCAGGGGGAGTGGCAAGGAGAGGGAGAAGCAGGCTCCCCACTGAGCAAGGAGCACAATGCAGGTGGACCCCAGGGCCCTAGGATCATGACCTGAGCCAAAGGCAGACACTTAACCAACTGAGCCACCTAGGTGTTCCTAAATAAATAAATATTTTTTAAAAAGACATACCTGTTTTAATTAAACCAATAAAACAGAACTAGCTTTAATAGTGAAATTTTCCCAGATCACGTGAATCTGAAATTCATTAGGGTTAGTTTCTATCATATTTTTGACAATTCGATTTATATAAGCACTTAATTTTCTTTAAGCCAACTAAATACAGCTCTTTTATAAATTAATTTTGACAGTACCATCTGGAGGTAGAAAATACCATATATCTACAACACATATATATGTTGATACCCACAAACAGATGCAAACAGAGGCCTTTTAGTTTCCATTGCAAAATTGCTGCCTTGAATTAAGTACAATAATACAAAACTTACTAGTTAAAAAAGAAGTTGGATCTAAATTGTTTTTCTGGTAGATAGACTAGATTAAGTTTATCTGCTCAGATGATTAAAGCTTTTTGTATTAATATTTGTGGAGAAGACACTTAACATTTGTCCTCAACAGGTTCAGTTCCAAATGACCTTTCTCCCTTTTGTTTTTTTCTTTTAGTAAGAATAACCTCCCAGAAGTTTGGGTATCAAAGAGATGGTCTAGATAAGAGTTCTGGATTAGCTCCCAGGGAAACATTTACATCACAGAAGCACAGAAAAAAAAGTTCCTACACAACTTTTGAGATAAGCAGGGGAGTTTTGGGGGTTGGTAAAAAGAACTGGTAAACTTTGAATTGTTTCTAAAGCTGCTGTCTATGGTCCTGTAAAGACTAGATTTGTAAAAACAAAAAACAAACAAACAAACAAAAGACATGGGTATTTAATTCCGCAAAGAATTGTGTTGGCATGGGGCGCCTGGGTGGCTCAGTGGGTTGGAGCTCTGCCTTTGGCTCAGGTCATGATCCCGGGGTCCTGGGATCAAGCCCCACGTCGGGCTCTCTGCTTGGTGAGGAACTGTTCTCCCTCTCTCTCTCTCTGCTTCTCTGCCTACTTGTGATCTCTGTCAAATAAATAAATAAAATCTTAAAAAAAAAAAAAAGAATTGTGTTGGCACCTAACGGATATCAAGGACTAACATACCCACTCACCAATGTTAGAATGTTTTCCTTGCCTGCTGGATGCACTTAGCTTAGGGGAGAAGGCCTTAAAAAAATTCCTATCAGGTTCCGTTATTAGCTTCCAATTTGGCCACACTTGCGATCATACAGTTATTAAATCCCTCCAAATATCATCTCAGTTTTCAGCCAACACAGTCAATATTTCTGGCAGCATTGCACAGCCATTTTTAGTTTGTTTCCCCTTGGCTGTTTAAGGAAATAAGGTATCAGAGCAGAAAAATCCCTCAGAGTCCCATCAACTTTGGGATGCGCCCTCCTTCAAGCAAAGACATGTGGGTATTGAAGTGGGTGTTCAAGAATTTGCATAGGACCTTTGAGATTATCTCTGTTCCAGTGCCCCAGCTGATTACAACTCAGATATTGATCCTTGGACCAGCATTTTGATGGACCCCTAGGAGGGTGCAATGGGGGAGGACCAGGTGTTATTCTAAGTGCCTTGTGATGTGGGAAGCAACGGAAGAAGGAAAATTATTTTTTAAAAAATTTTTAAAAAAATTTATTTATTTGTCAGAGAGAGAGGGAGAGAGAGCGAGTGAGCATGGGCAGACAGAGTGGCAGGCAGAGGCAGAGGGAGAAGCAGGCTCCCTGTGGAGCAAGGAGCCCGATGTGGGACTCGATCCCAGGATGCTGGGATCATGACCTGAGCCGAAGGCAGCCGCTTAACCAACTGAGCCACTCAGGCATCCCGGAAGAAAAAAAATTATTAAAGTTCTTTACTATATACAGTCCATTGACAAGCCCCTGAAACAGGCAGAGTGACATTTCTCTAGGGACCCAACCGCCTCAATGTTAAACTTTGCTAAGGGCAAAAGGCAATCCTAGCCCAACCCCTATGATCCTGTGTAAGTCTACTTTAACATATAAAAAGTCTTTTGGGGGGCGCCTGGGTGGCTCAGTGGGTTAAAGCCTCTGCTTTCGGCTCAGGTCCTGGGATCAAGCCCCACACCGGGCTCTCTGCTCCGCGGAGAGCCTGCTTCCTCCTCTCTCTCTCTGCCTGCCTCTCTTGCCTATTTGTAATCTCTGTCTGTCAAATAAATAAATAAAATCTTAAAAAAAAATAAAAAGTCTTTTGGAATCTTCTTTATCTCTACCCCACGAGACACACATCGGCAAGTATCCTCCCAAGCATGTGACCCACTGATATACATCTGAAGGGTCTCATGACTTTGGCTCTATGAGGCAGTAATAAATGACCTTTTCCCAACAGTAGCTAGCCCCCTCCAGGTCCTGGAAACCTTACTTCCAAAATTCCTTAGAGACTTACACTGTCCCTAACCCCCTCCCAACTTCAAAGTATATAAAGGCCACTCCTCATGACCCCAGTGTGGTACTTTCTGCCCAAGGGTCCTGTACCTGTGCTTTAATAAAATGACATTTTTTTTTGCACCAAAGACGTCTCAGGAATTCTTGCTTGTTCCTCAGCTTCGAACCCTAACGTCTTCCCTATGTCAACTTCAGGTGGCATGGCTCTGAAGCAAATAGCTAGCAGACCTTTGTTTACATTGTTGTTCCAAAGTCCTTTCAAAGTACTGTGACCATGAATCGAGTCAGGCTGGTGGCCTCCCAACTCGTTTTCTGTCCTTTTACCCACCCACTAATCTCAGGAAATAATCCATTTACAAGTAGGGCAGCTAGAGCAGGTTGGGTGACCTCCTTGTAGTACGGAACCCAGAAGATTCATCTTTCTTTTGTTTGCATGTGTAGATATTGGACCAATCAATGCAGTCAGGGAAGACCCTCTGAATGGCTTCTAAAAGATCAGTTGCTCTTTTGCCAGCTTTTGTGGGTCCATGAAGGAAACCTATTAAAGACAAAGGATCTCAAGTATCATCCTGGAGGGTTTGCCATTTTTGCTTCCTCCATCCATTTTTGGGCTTCACCAGGTCCTATCAACATGTACAAGTGCTGATAAAGATCCAGCAGCCTGGAAGCATCAGTCCTGAAAATGACTCAAAATTTCTTCCAAAAACTTCTGGGATCCTCCCTGGGTTTAGAAAATGTTTTGCCTATAGCCCTAAGTTTCACCTTTGACCAAGGAGTTGCTAAGGAGGAACTCCTGCAACTTCAGGTGGTTTTATTTTAGAGGGTAACTTTAATAGCTTCTTGAGTGTGGAAAAGCATTTGGGAGGGAGGATTAGGGGACTGGGAGCACTCTGGTAAAGGATAGAGGGAGCAGGAGGGGTCGCATGAGTCTCAGTCTTCTGTCTTAGGGATCTCGTGTCTTTAATTTTTCATTAGCCTTTGTAATGACTCTTTCAATGAAGCAATTTTGAAATCTGGAAGCCTGTTGGATGTTAAAAACAGGTATTCCATTCGGTTTAAATCAGGAACTCTTCCTTTCAAGTGCACTTCTCAATCTTGTCCAATTGTCCTGTTTCCCCATAATGGCCATTGTAATTCTAGGTTTTTAAATAAGATTTTGCCACTTTTGTAGGTATCTATAGCTTTCTGGGACTATCATTTTTAGACATAAAATGAAGAGGTATGCTGGAAGTAGTGTGCTTAACTATTTTATCTATCTATCTATCTATCTATCTATCATCTATCTATCTATCTATTTGAGAGAGCACATACATAAGCAGGCAGAGAGGCAGAGGGAAAGAGAGAGAGAAGCAGATTCCCCACCAAGCAGGGGAGCCCGATGCAGAGCTTGATCCCAGAACCCTAGGATCATGACCTGAGCCAAAGGCCAACACTCAACTAGCTGAACCACCCAGGTGTCCTGTGCTTAACTCTTTAGATTTAAAAAATCCCATTTCTTTTAGCTAAGACTTTCTGTGTCTCTTGAAGCCAGATTAATGCTTAAAATGTATGTGACTTTGGGTCAGGGATTGTGTGGTGTTTCAGTGTACCTCACTACACAGAAATTTTCTGGAGGTTGGCAGGTGACCTACTATCAATCTAACCCATTCTATGACCAACTTATCATAACACAGGACTGTTTGGGTTAGGTGACCAGCACTCATGACCACCAATTTTGAGGCTATTTTGACTTCTGAGATTCCCATTAGCAATAGCCTATACTCACTGGACCCAGCACAAGTCAGACTCAGTCTGATCCCAAACCCAGTCTGGCTCTGGTACCCATGTTGGACTTAGTCCATCTTCAGCTAGTAACGACCAAATTTCTCCATGCGGAATCTGGAGGCTGGGAAAAGAACTGAACCAGCAGACTCCAAAGAATGAAGACCGTAATCTGACTTCAACAACAACAACACAAACAAATGTGGAACCGCAGAGGTCACCAGCAGTATCTGATGTGAAATATGAGAACCTGGGGACAAAAGCAAGGGCTGGAATTTCCAACCAAAGAGGGAACAGTGGAAAGCCAACGAGACAGGGAGCAGAGCTGAGAACCGAGAGAACTTACCCTGAGAAACAGTGAGATGGAGAACTATGGTATTCCTCTGGGACTATGCCTGTGTTTCTTGTTGTTTCCAAACGCCATCAGAAGTCGACGTTAGATCCTACTGCTGCCACCAAATGTGTTAACACCAAAACCGAACTAAGTAAATTTAAAGATCTATTTGGCTTTATTCAAGAGCTTATCAATCTGGAAGCCTCCCTATCTAGCAAGTAGAAAGGAGCTTTGAGAAGCTATGCAAAATGGAAGACTTTTATAGGCAGAAATAGGGGCAGGACAAGGAAGTTATTAGTGAAAGCAAAGAAAGGATTCTTCCAGGTAAGGCCACCTTTCTCTGGGCCAGGCCCAGGGTCTATGTCACTAGTGCTGATCAAGAAATTCCAGATTGACCAGTTAAAGGTCTCATTCCTGCAGTTAAGTCTTGGCTTGCCAAAATGGAGGCAACGGATTCCGTTTTAGGCCTATTGTCTCCTCACCCGCCCCTTTTAAAAACAACCTTAATTACCCTATGGACTTGATAAAGTTTCAATATTTGTTCATCAATTGTTAACTACTGTAATAAATTTTACAAATGTAATTGGTGAAAGTATGAAGGGGGAAGAGGGTTATGGGAATTCTTCATACCATTTGCTCAATTCTTTGTAAGCCAAAAACTTTTCCTTGCCAAAAGTAAAAGTTGTTAAAAAAAAAAAGAAAAAAGAATTATTTCCTCTTTCATATAGAATCCCTTCCCGAACATTTCAATTAGACTTCTTTGAAATAGTAAGATTTTAGAGGTTAGAGGTTCTTAAGTTTTATCTTACCCCAAACCTTCACTTCATACATAAGGAAGCTGAAGCCCAGAAAGGAGAGGTGACTGCCCCGAGATCACACAGTTATTTATATTTTAAGCCAAAATAAGAACTTTTTATTCAACATAAGCCTTTTTCTTCTTAGCAGAGAGCTCTTTGCACCATCCCACACTGCATTAAGTATGTTTTTTACTTATGGAATTCTCATATAATTGGATTTTCTTAAACTGGGGTTGACTAGCTCAGTTTTAGAATAATGAAAAACGTTCCTTTTGTAAGGATGAGGGCAGACTACCCCAAGATGCACCACTCTGGCATGGTGATTATTCTGAGCTGAAGACAACTGTGATCCCACAGGCTCAAGAGAAATTTTGCCCCTCCTTTACCTACCTAGAAGAAACTAAATTGGGGGTCTTTCCCAGAATAAGGATTAGTAGCAGAGATAAATTTTATTTGAGTGACCCATCTGTATCACAGGGCTAACATCTAATTACCAAACTTCTAGGATGCCTGATTGGCTCAGTAGGTGTTGATCTTGGAGTTGTGAGTTTGAGCCCCAAGTTGGGTGTAGAGATTAGTTTAAAAAAAATGAAATCTTTGGGAAAAAAAATTAACAAACATCTGCTCTTCGTATCATCCTGTGAAGTGCATTCCTTTACTCTGAAGTCCCAGACCCCTGTCCCCTTCTCCTTAGTTCAGGATGACATAAACACCTCACTCTGCCTGTCTTTGAAATTTCCATGTCTGTGTGGATTCCCTGTATGTACGCTATTAAATTTTCTTTTTCTCCTGTGAAACTGTCTCATGTCAATTTATTTCTGAGTCCAGCTAGAAGGACTTGTGAGAGAATCGTAATTCTTCCTCCCTGACACCACTAAAGAGAACTCCCCGTTTCTTCCTTCCCTTTACCTGAGGTCAATAGTTTCCTTTGAAAAGGCAGAGCTGACCTTCTGCCCCTTGCAGATTTGGGGGGCTATCTATAAGACCTGAGGTGATATCCATGGGTAATGAAAAATCCTGGCTCCTTGACAGACTTGGCCGACATGCAGAAATGTCCTGTGGAGGAGGCCCAGCTGCCATCATTTTAAGATGCTCTGAGGCTGATAATGAGGCCAGTGTGAACATATGGAATGTGTCACACCCATTTTATTCTTTGGCCGAAACTATTACCTGTTAGACAAGTGTGAAGCTAATATAACAGATGCCTAAGAGACTAGACTTCAGAATCACCATAGTGACTGCCTCATTTGCTCAAAATGAATTTATTGATTTAAGTAGAAATGGTTCCCTGTCCTTAAGGAGATTACAATTTAAAGTCCTGTCCCTAACTGTGATATTACCTCATCTGTGCCTCAGTTTTCTGATAGCTAAAACAAGAATGGTCTTCAAGGATGCATCCAGCTCTATTGGCATAGAATTTTATGTTTCTTATTACAACAGCCATAAGGTAAACATATCAGTCCATCTTCTCTCTTACCCCACACCATCCACACTCACGGGACACTGGGATTCCTGACCTTTGCACATGACTTTTGAATGTGCCTGAACACGTGATCCTGCATTCCCATTCTTTTACCTTAATTGGAGACAAAGTTCAAAGGCAAGAGTGGACCCATGGGCTTTAGTACAATACTAGACTGAGTTCATCAGAAAATGCCTCCTCAATTAAAACCACAAATAAGGGTGGTATCTTTATCCCTATTTTATAGATAAGAAAACTAACCCTGAATTGATAACAAGGTCCCAAGATACCATGTCCTAGAAATAATAACTATCATTTAGTGAATGTTAATAAATAGAGGCACAGAGAGGTTAAACAGCTTTGACAGTTTACACAGCTGATGGGTAGAGGAGCTGATAATCACAATCAGCCATTCTAACTATGTAGGCTATGTATAATAAGTACATCATCCTGCCTTTTACAACCTTACTTAGTTTAACTTAATATTATTTTAAATCCTCATTCTAATGCTATGATTTAGGTATTATCAACAGTGTGCTGGTAAATGTCTAACAACTGGTTTTGTTAGGAAGGGTGGAATCCTGATTTGTCGTGTTTCCTTATTTTCATGGTGTGACTATTCCTACTATGGCTAATTTCAAGCTGTCACTATGACATGAATGAACTCAGAATAGAAAAGACATGTTCAGTAACTTTCTACTATACGATATTTCCATTTATGGATAGAATACATGTAAATAGCTTCAGGAAATAGATAATAGTGGGGCATCTCTCTGCCTACTTGTGATCTCTCTCTCTCTCTGTCAAATAATAAAATCTTAAATAAATAAATAAATAAATAAAAATAAAAATAAGAACCTCTTAAGTCTATCTTAAAAAAAAAAAAACTGGAGGGGCGCCTGGGTGGCTCAGTGGGTTAAGCCACTGCCTTCAGCTCAGGTCATGATCTCAGGGTCCTGGGATCAAGTCCCGCATCGGGCTCTCTGCTCAGCGGGGAGCCTGCTTCCCCCTCTCTCTCTACCTGACTCTCTACCTACTTGTGATCTCTGTCAAATAAATAAATAAAATCTTTAAAAAAAACTGGAATATTTTTTGTCATATAAGCACAATATTATGGTTGTAAAATATCTAACACCAATATATGACAAGAAAAAGTTAATCTATCTTGACATCCTCAATTTCCTCATCTTTGAAGTAACCCATTTTAACAGTTTACTCTTTTTATCAAATAAACATATACACATATGTGTGATAGTTTTCTCTTATATACAAGAATGGAAACATGTAGATGTTACTCCATAGCTTCTTCTGTTCACTTATACTTAAGTGCATTTTATTAAAAATAAAGGCAATAAGTACTCAAAACAAATGTTTCCTATTATTTTACTATGGTTTACTATTATCTATTTCTTCTTTTTTTAAGATTTTATTTATTTATTTGACAGACAGAGATCACAAGTAGGCAGAGAGGCCGGCAGAGAGAGAGAGCCCGGTGTGGGGCTTGATCCCTGGACCCTGGGATCATGACCTGAGCCGAAGTCAGAGGCTTTAACCCACTGAGCCACCCAGACACCCCTCCAGTTTTTTTAAAAAATTTATTTATTTATTTGACGGATATCACAAGTAAGCAGAGATGCAGGCAGAGAGAGAGGAGGAAACAGGCTCCCTGCTGAGCAGAGAGCCTGATTTTTATTTATTTATTTTTTAAAAGATTTTAGTTATTTGACAGAGAGAGAGAGGTCACAAATAGGCAGAGAGGCAGGGGGAGCTGAGCAGAGAGCCCGATGCAGGATTCGATCCCAGGACCCTGAGACAATGACCTCAGCCGAAGGCAGAGGCTTAACCCACTGAGCTACCCAGGCACCCAATAATCCAGTTTTTTTTTTTTTTAAGGGAAACTAGAATTAGAGAGGAAGAATGACTTTTTCATTGAATAGTATTAGAGGTGAAGAGAATTACAATAATTGTAAGGGTTGAAAAATGTTTAATTTCTCATTTTAAAATTAGTGTTTATTGGTTCGTTGTCCTTCCCACCAGAATGAAAGCTCTGTGATGGCCAGCAGTTACGTACCTACTACAATATCATGGTTCCAGCCACCATCATCGCTCCCTTAAAGTAATAGAAGAGCTTCCTAACCATCTCACTACTTCTATTTTTTCTCTCTGCATTAGCTTGCTAGGGCTGCCGTAAGAACGAACCACAAACTGGATGGCTAAAAATCACAGTTTTTCTCACAGTTCTGGAGGCTACAAGTCCAAGACCAAGATGTTGGCCAGGTTGGTTCTTTCCAAAGCTGTAAGAGAGACTCTGTCCTGTACCTCTCCCCTTGTGATGTGGTTTAGGAATATAGGTGAGGTTTGGTGCGGTGAGGTCCGGAACCCACCACCAAGAAAGAATTGAGATGTCTTTGGTGCAAAACGGTGGTTTTATTAAAGCACAGGACAGGGGCACCTGGGTGGCTCAGTGGATTAGGCTGTTGCCTTCGGCTCAGGTCATGATCTCAGGGTCCTGGGATCGAGCCCCACATCAGGCTCTCTGCTTGGCGGGGAGCCTGCCTCCCTCTCTCTCTGCCTGACTCTCTACCTACTTATGATCTCTCTCTCTGTCAAATAAATAAATAAAATCTTAAAAAAAAAAGCACAGGACAGAATCCCTCAGCAGAAAAAGGGGCTGCCCCAGGGGTCTTGAGAAGTGGCTGGTTATATACTCTGGACTTGGGGGAAGTAGGGAAAAGGGAGGTTTCAAAAGTACTTTCATATGCTAAAGGGGCCCAACTTGCAAGATACCTACAAGATACCAGAGGTCTTGCCATTGTCAAGTTAAGGTTGTTTTCCCCTCTAATGAGGTATATTAGCATTTAGTTGGGAGGTTCCTGGAAGAATATCATACAAGTCCCACCCAGGAGTGGGCAGGTGGGGGTAGGTTGCAAGGGTCAGCTTGTGCTTTGCCTTCTGCTCCCTCATCACTAGCTCTCGGGGGCTTGCTGGCTAGTCCTAGGTATTCCGTGGCTTGCAGCTGCAACACTTTAGTGTCTGCTTCTATCATCACATTGTCTTCTCTCCTGTGACTGTGTATCTTCTGCTATTCTCATGAGGACACCAGTTGTTTTGGATTAAAAGCCCACTCTACTGCAGTATGACCATCTTCACTGATTATGTCTGTAATGGCCTTATTTCCAAACAAGGTCACATTCGGAGGTATTGGGGGCTAGGATTCCAACATATCTTCTGGAGGGACACAATTCAACCCATAATGCCTTTACATAGCTAATTCTCCATGGAACTACCAAAGTTCACTTAAAAAATTTTTTTTTCAAGCCTTACTACAAAGCTGTGATCACCAAGACAACATGGTACTGGCACAAAAACAGACACATAGACCAGTGGAACAGAGTAGAGAGTCCAGATATGGACCCTCAACTCTATGGTCAAATAATCTTTGACAAAGCAGGAAAAAATATACAGTGGAAAAAAGACAGTCTCTTCAATAAATGGTGCTGGGAAAATTGGACAGCTATATGTAGAAGAATGAAACTCGGCCATTCTCTTACACCGTATACAAAGATAAACTTGAAATGGATAAAGGACCTCAATGTGAGACAGGAATCCATCAGAATCCTAGAGGAGAACATAGGCAGTAACCTCTTCGATACCAGCCAGAGCAACTTCTTTCAAGATATGTCTCCAAAGGCAAAGGAAACAAAAGCGAAAATGAACTTTTGGGACTTCATCAAGATCAAAAGCTTCTGCACAGCAAAGGAGACAGTCAACAAAACAAAGAGGCAACCCACGGAATGGGAGAAGATATTTGCAAATGACAGTACAGACAAAAGGTTGATATCCAGGATCTATAAGGAACTTCTCAAACTCAACACACACAAAACAGAAAATCATGTCAAAAAATGGGCAGAAGATATGAACAAACACTTCTCCAACGAAGACATACAAATGGCTATCAGACACATGAAAAAATGTTCATCATCACTAGCCAACAGGGAGATTCAAATTAAAACCACATTGAGATACCACCTCACACCAGTTAGAATGGCCAAAATTAGCAAGACAGGAAGCAACATGTGTTGGAGAGGATGTGGAGAAAGGGGAACCCTCTTACACTGTTGGTGGGAATGCAAGTTAGTGCAGCCACTTTGGAGAACAGTGTGGAGATTCCTTAAGAAATTAAAAATAGAGCTTCCCTATGACCCTGCAATTGCACTACTGGGTTTATACCCCAAAGATACAGATGTGGTGAAAAGAAGGGCCATCTGTACCCCAATGTTCATAGCAGCAATGGCCACGGCCGCCAACCTGTGGAAAGAACCAAGATGCCCTTCAACAGACGAATGGATAAAGAAGATGTGGTCCATATACACTATGGAGTATTATGCTTCCATCAGAAAGGATGAATACCCAACTTTTGTAGCAACATGGATGGGACTGGAAGAGATTATGCTGAGTGAAATAAGTCAAGCAGAGAGAGTCAATTATCATATGGTTTCACTTATTTGCGGGGCATAAGAAATAACAAGGAGGACATGGGGAGATGGAGAGGAGAAGGGAGTTGGCGGAAATTGGAGGGGGAGATGAACCATGAGAGACTATGGACTCTGAAAAACAACCTGAGGGTTTTGAAGGGGCGGGGGGTGGGAGGTTGGGGGAGCCAGGTGGTGGGTATTATGGAGGGCACGCATTGCATGGAGCACTGGGTGTGGTGTAAAACTATGAATTCTGTTATGCTGAAAAAAATTAAAAAAAATTCTCAATATCCACAGACAATATACTTCAAATATATTATTAAAATTAATCAATGAATTTAGCATAGTACCACAATATGAGGACAATATGTAAAAATCAGTTGTATATGTACACAGAAGCTATAAAAAATAAAACATGAAATTTTAAACAAAAAATTTTTTAAATATTTTATTTATTTGTGGGGTGCCTAGGTGGCTCAGTGGGTTAAAGCCTCTGCCTTTGGCTCAGGTCATGATCCTGGGGTCCTGGGACTGAGCCCGGCATTGGGCTCTCTGCTCCTCAGGGAGCCTGCTTCCCTTCCTCTCTCTCTGCCTGCCTCTCTGCCTACTTGTGCTCTCTGTCAAATAAAATCTTTTAAAAATATATTTTATGTATTTGAGAGAAAAACACAGAGAGCACCAAGAGCATGAGCAGAGGGAGGAGCAGAGGGAGAGGAAGAAGCAGACTCCCTGCTGAGCAGGGAGCCTGATGTGGTGCTCAATCCCAGACTCCAGAAGCTGAAGGCAGATGCTTAACCAACTGAGCCAACTAGGTGCCCCTAGAGTTCACTTTTTTTTTTTTAATTTTAAAGATTTTATTTATTTATTTGTCAGAGAGAGAGAGAGAGAGAGAGCGAGAGAGCGAGCACAGGCAGACAGAGTGGCAGGCAGAGGCAGAGGGAGAAGCAGGCTCCCTGCCGAGCAAGGAGCCCGATGTGGGACTCGATCCTGGGACGCTGGGATCATGACCTGAGCCGAAGGCAGCCGCTTAACCAACTGAGCCACCCAGGCATTCCGAGTTCACTTTTAATAATATAAATTGGTTCACTCACCAAGAATAAAATCTGAACTAGGGACACCATGTTCTTTTTCCTCTGGTCCATGCCTCTTCCTCCTTCCACATCTCTTTCTACTCCCTGCTTTATCAATGAGCTAGCCATGCTGATTGTCTTTCTGATTCCAGAGCATTCCATGCTCCTTTACCATTCAGGGTCTTTGCTATTCCTTCTGTCTCAAATGTGCTCCCATCAGATCTGTGCCTGGCTCTTTCTCACTTCTACCAAGTATTCCCATCCAGGGCTGCCTCCTCTGAGAGATCTACTCCAATCCTAAGTAGAACCCTGCTACTCTTGTGTCCTCTTGTTCAGTTTTCTTTACAATGCTCAGTACTACATGGCATTATATCTCATATTTATTTGTTTATTATATTATATTATTATATGTATCCTCACTAGAATATGAGCTCCATGAGGGCAAGGAGTTTTTTCTTTAGTATGAAAGCCTTGCAGATATTTAAATTTATTTTTTAATTAAGTTAATCTTTTGAACAGGCAACTAATTTCCATTGTTGAAAGTCAATATGATACAAAAAGATACCTAGAGGGGCACTTGGGTGGCTCAGTGGGTTAAGCCTCTGCCTTCGGCTCAGGTCATGGTCTCAAGGTCCTGGGATCCAGCCCCACATCGAGCTCTCTGCTCAGCAGGGAGCCTGCTTCCTCCTCTCTCTCTCTGCCTGCCTCTCTGCCTACTTGTGATCTCTCTGTCAAATAAATAAATAAATAAATAAAATCTTTAAAAAACAAACAAACAAACAAACAAAAAGATACCTAAAGAAGTCTCAGTCCCATTCCTGTTTCTCGCCATCCAGTTTCTTCTAGCCCATAAGAAACCGT